>JALDNG010001325.1:0-119194 GCA_024349245.1 Neodontobutis hainanensis
GAGAAATTTAGCGTGTAAATTTGTTGGCCATAACATGTTCAGGGTTTTAACCACTCTCCTTCTTCTGTATAGTATAGAAAATATAACTCATAAACATAGTATTCGAGGCTGAGTCATGAAAAACATAAAAATTTGAATATTGATAGTTATGACAACTCTTGTGTGAATAATGTGTTGACATATTCTTGCATCTCAATTTATGTCGAGGTTTCTAACAATTTCAAAATGAAACCTAATATACGGGGAATGTTATTATTGAAGGAAAACCAGAAATTACGGTTTTTATTATCATGTCTTCATCCTTATTTTACATGGCTACATTACCGTGACCTGCTTAGGCTTCTACCTTAAATTTGATTAATCTAAACGTGTTAAAGGCAAATTTTTAGAATTGCACGACTCTCACTTTTTTAAATGACTGTGTATAGTGTTTGGAATATATACGTGTGAAACATACTTACGAAAATTTTTAATAAACATGTAAATTTAACTCCGAAAAGACAGAATGGCAGCTTTTACTGAATCTTAGTCAATAGTAACCGAGCGCAACGCAATTAGGGTGTAGGTACAATAATATAAAGCCGAAGGGGTCCACTAATTCAAACTTTAACAAAATATTTTAAACTGTATCTTCAAACCAATTAAAATGTCAAAGTTTGAGAAGGTTTCAAGCCTCAAATCCAATTATTTATAATTAGTTCGGAAATTTGACGAAAAAATGATGTTGTAATCAATCGAATTAACACCGCATCTAAATTTTCATTCGATAGACAGCCTCTATTTTTATACGTCACGGGTTAACATTCTTAACTCATCGAATGTCAAATCGAGATTATTTCTCGCAGAAATATTTGAACAAAGTGGCGACGTTCCTCTGATGAAAGTCGCGCGTTTTATAGTTATTTTAAAATTCATGATCAACGTTACCATCGATAATTTATTATCCAACATAAATAAATATTTTAATCTTGAATTTGCATTAAAGTATGGAACAGGCATAAAGTTTGTGAGTTTCTTCCCGACACCAACGTGAAAGGAAGTCAGTTTAGTTTCTTGAGTAAACAGCAAGATTGATTTTGAGGAGAGTCAATTTTCATTCAAAATAAACTGCACGTGAAAACTTATTGTTCACTTATAATGACACTCAAAATTTTCGCTTTCTCAAATAAACAGATCATTCCAACTTATTCATCTGCCTCTTCATATAACACCGGAAATTAACTTCACGAAATAGTTCAATTACCTTAAATTTAAAATTCTTTCGAGTTACTACAGCTTAGAGTTTGATGAAATAAAAACTCAAACTTGATACAGTAACCTCATCTCACAGAACAAACGAGAATCTACAAATTAGATTATTCAAGAAATACTTTTGGATTTTTAAACGAAAAATATATTTATGGGAAATCACAACTATCGGACTATTTAATTCACCACAACCAAGCATTTTTACTTGATATTCTCTTCGAAAACGATTCGCCGCTCTTGAATATTGCAGTAATATACTCCTCTCGTATAGCGATTGAAGGAACATGTATTTTGACAAACTCTATATTTTCGTTTGTAATTTTTATCATTATCTTCCTGAGACTAATTTCTCAATTGCTGATCTATGAATCTTTATCCTTGTCCGAAACCGTTTTAAGATGCCTCATGTTGGGAATATCAGCGGTGTTTTGTTTATTTTTACACGATTGGGGTGTATCTTCGTATAGTTAAGCATTTTGAACTATGATTTCATAAGTTTGGTTCACACGAGTTAGTATTACATCCGTATCATTTTAATTTGCAGCAGCAAGGTTTTCGAATCTTTCTCCTCTTAACTTGGTTGTGTCAAAATCTAATTATCATTGGTCTTGGTGTCCATTAAAATACTTTTGTTGATTCAGTTTGGTATATAATTCGGTACTATCAATATTTATATGAAAAGGTATACGCTGAATCTGATATCTTTCTTGATGTTCTCTCATATCTTAGTCGAATGGGTTGGACCGGGAGGCGTTTGAAGTTGTATTTCGTACCCTCAGGAATAGTTGTTGCTAAGAATTGCTCCACTTCATGTTGATGGTGGGCATTATTTACAATTTTATTTTGACAGCTCCGTCCATTCCCTCCAAATCGCCGTGTCCTCCCCTTTGTATGGACTCGAATATTGATGTTTTATTCCTCTTACTTAGTGGTAAGGGCAGAATTTTCATTCATAACCTTAACCTGTGAATTAAACAAACCGAAACCCAAATCGTTATACAATAATTTTCATCCATCGTTGGATGTTTTCACTTGTGACTCACTAATTCTGAAGTTCTTTTATCAATTTCATGTATCGAGTGTCAAAAAATAAAACTTTTATTTCGTATCTCTTCATGATTGATAATGGACTCAGAACGCCAGACTGCCGCTTAAGAACACTTAAAACTGGAAATATTGGATGAAGTGAAGCAAAAATATTTTTCACATTTGAGTTTATACTTTGACATAGGTTCCACAATGATGAGGGTGAGATCAACTTTGTCCCTATTTTATGTATTTTAATGACAAGTCAAGTGCGGGTAATATAAAACCGTACAGAAAACAAAATTGAATCTATAAAAACGTACAAAATACGTCGTATAAAAATTTGAGGAATATTTGCTGCAAACTGTTCAGACGACTCTGATTAATATAATCTATCATTTAACTTTCAACTCTAAGGTACAAAGCATGTGGCCTAGGGTTATATATATCTGCCTTCTTTCAGTTCCATTCGAAAGGCGTACAGCCTAAATTTACGTTTTAGAGCCTTTGTTGTAATTTAAGATACTCATTTTTAACCTTTCACATAAAGCTAGCAGGTTTTCCTACTCCGTTTGATGCGAGTTATAATTTAGTTATCTTGATTTTTACACTCGTTTTTGCTTGAATATAGAGTGTTTACCTTTCAAGTACCCCATTATTTCAGAACATTTCCCTCTATTTTGACGTCTTCTGGGACATTAGAACTGTACACATGGTGGATCGGATCGTCATCAATATCCGTCATGAAGAAATCGTTATTTTCCTTAATATTAGCGAATAATACCAGTCTGATAAACAGAAATATGATGTATGATTCATGAAACTTACACAATATGTTTAATCTACTTGGGAAATTATTTTCCTAATTATTGCACACAACTAAAATACGCAGCTGACGTGGTGGCGGCTGCTTGCTTTTCATTAATGGTATAATCTTTTGACAAGCTATGTCTGATAAATTTTATTTTTGGATATTTATAAAAATTTAACTCTTTATTTCGATAGGGCTATTTTTTAATCTTCTCTACTGTTCCGGTACCTTAATTTTCCCTTCTAAAATTCGTAACTTCGACTTCACTGGAGAAATTTATAAGCCATCTTCTTTACTACTTAGCATCCCCCAACGAGGTAATTACAATCACTACATCTTGGGTAAAAAATATATTTTTAAATTCTTTGTCTTTTTCTTCTCATCTACATTTATCACTTAAAAGCAGGATTAGTCCATTTGATACCAATCTGATGTTTCAGGTTTTCATATGTCACATGGAAAGTGTACCGGACAAAATGAAAATCTTAGGCCCTGTTCCCCTTCTTTAATATTTAAACATTAACGATTTTCCTCTTGAGTTGGAATGATGGGATACGTTATAATTATTAGATATACCATTCATTTATCTGTATCTTTGATCGTGACAATATTTAAAGAAACTCTGATTTGGAGTTTTTGATCAATTAAGATGTTTTTATTATAAATTAACATGACTGAAATTTAAATCGAAAATAAAAAAATTAAACTATTTCTGTTTATTCCAATATTATTTCTCATGTTGATGAGGGAGTTGTACAAAATTACATTTTTATGTCCCATTCTCGCCGCATATTTACAAGTTCCTCCAACCCAAAGATACACGTTTTAGCTTAGTTTTAAAGTGTGATGTATGTCGGATACTACTTTATTCGGCCTCTATCAATTTCTTCTTCATCAAAAGAACGATGATGGTGTTTTCATTCATTAAATAAGACATGACATTTTTCATTTTTGCAATATTCGATAATTTACCGGACGAATATTCGGAATTCAAGGCCATTTATTCCCCTTCTATAGTCTTGTAGAATAGTATTGCATGTTTACTCTTTAGAGTTGTAACTGAGGTGTTTATGTTTCCTGCATCACGGCCATAAAAGTAAACGGATTATCCAGATTCCCTGTGTCTTGAATAGGTCACAGAACCACATAAAATCTGCCTTCTTCTTTAAAAAATTCCTCTCGTCGTTCTCTGTTTTCCAAAATTTAATACAAATTCTTATAATCCCTTCTAGCATCGCGTAATCGATCTCATTTTCTCTGAGTGGAAAGGAATGATACATCTAAAAAGAAAAGTGCATCCTCGACCTCCTCTATCAACTGTCCCCTTGTGAAGTTGAATGCGGAAGGTTCTAAACTGCAAAAAATGAATTTTTAACTGTTTCTCGATAATTTTATCTACGTAGGCACCTAGAAGTTCCATAACCTTAAAATTTAATTTATAGCACATACCACACAGCACATATTTTGAAGTAACGTCCAGTTTTTGATACTTCTGTATAATGGTGTACACGGTGGAAAATTTCTTGTTAAACATTGGATATATGGCTGAAGCCTTGTGCATTTTCATTTTTTGAGATCGAAGGCTGTTTACTGTCATCTTGACATTTACTCTCTTTTGGAGGCATCTGGTATTTTCGTTTAATTTCAGCGCTCTTAGTTTCCAATGCGTTTCATAAACCTTGTCTACTTAAGTCTTCTACAAAACCATCGGTTTCCGTTGTTTTGGGTTCTTATGATAGCATTTGATCCTCCGGACAATTTTTAACTGACTTAAGGCGTACGCTTAAGGTCGAAAACCAAATATTTATATTTTTAAATCGCTTATCTCGATTTTTTCAAATGAATTTATGGCAGGAATTACTTCGTTAACTCCTAAAATTCCATAAATAAAATGCTTATGGTTAGTTTAAATCGTCATGACCATCGGGAAAATAACGCTCGAGTATTGATGAATATTTTTCTTCTTATGATTAAATTTCCTCCTATTTTATACAATCGGAAGGTTAGTTTGATTTATTACATGACTCAATTCTCCCCATACTCCACATCAAATCGATGATATTTAAGTTGTTTTAGCATTTTGTATTTATAAAAGTTGATTTTGGAATCTCACGAGTCGTTTCTTCAGCTTGTTGAACCACACACGTGTTGTGATTTTTCGATTCAACTGTCTTTTACTTTGTTAGTATTTAGCATGATAAAGATATTCCAAACAAAGCCCAATTGTAACCTTTAAGTGGCAATCTACAGTTCATAAAAATCTTTGAATTTACTCGATATAAGTGGTTTTGTGTTACAATAAAATCTAGTTAACGCTTCCTTGGAAAAATGCATTCTAAGTCAATCTAGTCAGCATCGTAAGAAGTGTATTTTGCATTATCTGGACATGAACTTATTTGATGACCGTTGAAACCAAGCATTTCTGAGTGTTTCTCAAGTTAGATTATGCCATTAATGTAGTGAACCAAGATTTCTTCAAATATGATAATGTTGTCGAGACAGGCCAAAGTTTCGGACACGAGACCAGGAGCTAGGCTATTATACCTTTAAAAGCTGCTGGTGTACAATTTATAACGAACGAGATTAGTTTCAATTTTACCGTACAATACCTGAGTCAATTGAAAGGGGTGTTTTTGATCAGCTTTCAGATCAAACGATAAATTGCTAAATTGAATTTTAGTGTTAATGAACTGAATTTTTCCAAACTCATGACTCATTCTAGCAGGCTTTCGATTTTTGGTTAAAAGTGTTTATCTGGGACTAATTCCGTGTGTTAAATACGGTACTCAACTTCCAATATTCCGTTTCTCTTTTTTAAATGAGACGTATGACAAGAACAATTTGCAGATGTGGATATTCTTTAATGATATCGTGAGTATCATATGGTTTATGCAATCGACTGCCACTTCATCAGAATAGATTTAATAAGAATTTTTTTTCAAATACAAATAATATTTCCTTGAAGTAAATCTTAGTTCCTATTATTATTTAGATGGCAATCGTAGGTCTGTTTGTGTCAGATTTAAGTTTGCGTATCAAATAAAAAATTCATCATGCTGAGGTACTCGTTTCAGAATAATCCAAATGTTATTCCTATAGTGTTGAATCAAAAAGAAATATTCAAATCTTCTCGAACGTCATATAATTCTCGGGATGCCAATTATTCTTAATGAAGAGATTCGATTTGTAATGTAGAAAACTCATAAAGTAATCGAGGTCAATCTTTAACAGCCAATAGAGTGGTTATGTTGCCTTCTTTTTCACATTCGATGACCTTTCGAGTGAAACTTTAGACTCTCACTCTCCCCACATGGATGTCGGATCATACGGAAAATTACTCTTCACTATTTCTTCTCTATAATTCACCGTACTCAATAGCCATGTTAAACATTTTTTCGATTTCAAAACAATAAAATTCTTTTACATTTTAAAATAAATGGTTACTACGCGGAACATTTTTTAATTTGTTCACCATGTATAGTTAAATGCCTGGCACAATCTCAGACGTAATTTTCGTTAATTCTGATCAAACTGAATATGAGATGTTGCTTTGACACATCATTCTGAGTTCTGATCCCACGCTCTCTGTTATTTTTAAAAAGGCAGTGCCAGAAGGAAATAAAATGTATGAATAAGGTGATAAAGCTCAAATTCGGAATGAAAATGATATGGGATTCTTTCAATATCCTGGCGTATATGTTTCTAGCATTATCAATAATTTGACCTACGTTTATCGTGTATCCTTCATCACTAACATACGTGTAAAACATTTGAATTTATTTCGAAAATATAGATGCAGTGATATGTGATTTTAATATTGCCTAAAATTGCACATTCGACTTATCGGCAGTAATGTTAGGTACGTAGAAGGATCTGCCTCTACTTTTTTGAGCTTTACAGTTACACAAACTTCTTTTCGACCTACCTTGAGATTCTTTAAGATGAATGTGTAACTCAACTTCGCCAATAACCATACCTCATTTGTATTCATTTTCAAGGTTATTGTAAACCCTCGCTAATATTCTTTAAGTTTTGCTATTTCAGCAGACATATAAACTCTGTTTATGCTCGTTTAGGAGAGTTTGTCAGTAATCTTCAGCAAATTAAAAATATTTTGATGGAGTAAAGGGAACAGGAAAATTTATTCGCACTGTTCTCTACATGTTATCATATACTTTTTAAGAGTATTTTATGGATGATAAGAAATTTTTCGCTTAATTTTATATTTTTTTCTCCATCACATATCAATATAACGACCTGGTCTTTCATTCGTTTGGCATTTTATTGGGTTTTCATTTTCCATCTAGTGGTTGTTAAGTGTTTTCGATAGACACACCGGAATATTAAAATGCATATTTGTGAGATAAGAACTGCAGCATCAGATTCGTATTTTTAACGTTACTTATTTCATGCATCACTCTTCTTGTGGCCAAAAAGAATTACAACAGGAAAAATTTATTTTTAACACATAAACATATCGTTAAAATTTTGAATGTATTTAACTTCACCGGAAAAAATTTAAAAGGTAAATAAAGCGAAAATAGGTTGAAGTTGAAGGAAAAGCAGTGTTTAAAGCTTTAAAAATCAACTGTATAACAACTTTCGAGTAGATGAGAATAACCTGAGTCGAAATAGGTAATAAAGTTAATTAAAATCATCATTTTATTGTTATTTATGTTCTGAAACTGTTGTCAAAATTGTACCACGTCACACTAACATTTTGAAATAGAGACTCTACAATCAACTTGTTTGTTTGACACATAATTTAGGATAACTTTTAAAACGTTGAACGTCAACGTTTTTCACTCACCATTAAACTCGTTGAAGAACAATAAAAGGAAGGACATCTCTTTATATTATAAGTCTTGTCGTATAAGATGTTTATCACATTCTAACCAAAATCCGACATCTTCACCACGATAATTGATGAACATTATTAATGAAACTTTTGATGCTCTAAAACTTATTACACCGTTTTGAGTGTGATAATTTACCATTAGAGCAGATTTTTCAATATTAACAAAAAATATTCGATGTTATGAAGGTATTCATGACGTGGTTTCGAAAAACTTTTGACGATTTTTTTTAATTACCTTCATACAGATTAGCTAACCTAATTATACTTTGTTAACGAAACAACTGGCTAAAATAATTCATGAAAATTGAACTCATAAAATCAGCTGCCAATGTTTCCCCAACATTAAATCAGAAAGTGAGTGTAATAACATCGATTAATTTTCAAGGCTGCAGATGTCCATTAATTTAGCCGCTGGATGAACAACATTTTAGGTTTTATACCAAAATCATATTCTGATGTGTGAGTAATGGTTTACGAGTTATGTTATGTTATCGGTGAGCAATTGGACAGACGATAAAATGTTGACTAGCATGATCTTTCGAAGTTCAATCAAAAAATACATGGTAGATAATTCAGCTCTTACGATCAATGTGGAATGCCATTCAAAACAAAATTTATTTTCTCCTTTTACCAAAATATGAAACAGGTTTGTTGTGCGTTGTCCACAAGATTTACAGTTATAATTCTTTCTACATTTGCAAGCTATTTTCGTCTATTTTAAGAATGCAATCTGTTCATTAACATTGCTAAAGTCAAGGATTTCATATAAATATGGGTGTTTGAGCGGTCAGGATATTCTCTCAGTCCATTTTCGGGAAAGTCTCAAATGAAACGTGAGTTTTTTGCTCTCTATTCAGCAGCAATATACATGGAATTGAGTTAAATATGTTATGACATTCAGTTTAAGTGAACGGAAATATTCCAGATTAAAGACGAATAGAATAAGTATGATTGTCTCAATAAATAACTTAATTTACTTGACATACAAACTTTGTTTGGAATGAAGGAAAATGAGAGAAACAGAATAAAGGCGAATATGCTTCGTTTCAACATTGATGCCAAAAAAGCAAAAACTCGATCCCTATTATTATGTTTTAAAAAAACTTTGATCAACAACTTCCCCCACGATTTCCTACCTAGTCCCTTTTTGATTTCGCTACTAGTCTTTTTTAAACTTCATCAATGGTTTGGACCATATGAAACAAGTCTGTAGTTCCTAATGGCCAAAATACTTAAATTTTAATTTAGTATATTCGACATCATTTATAATTTTCTTTTTTTATTCTTTAAAATTGATTAGGACAAAGTAGGATACATTTAGAAAAATTAAACTACATTTATTTTGAACAGAATTTTCATTTTGAATATTTAGTTAATGAAGCGAGACTAAGTCGATCTAGATTTCACCTGAAAATATAGGAATAAATCTCATACGTGGCTTAATCTGAAATATTCAGATGAATCAGAGAATGGTTGATCAAAAATTAATCATACACTTGTAGTTTTTTAATTCAGAAAAGCATTGAAAATTTACTATTTCACATTTTGGAGATCGTGAATATTGTTTCTTTGAACATATAAATAACACATTAAGTAATCTGTAAAATTTTTGCATTATCCTAAACTAGTAGAAGACTCGAACTTGGAAAGTAAATCAAAATAATCCACCCTTTCACATATTATTACAAATATTGTGATAAACATTCTTCTACAAAGACGAACTCTATTGGAAGTTAATAAATCGAGTTATTTACTTCAAGTAGTGATCAAAAAATACTTGGCTGTAAAATTCTGTTGTACTTAGTTCTGAAACACCCGTAAAAACATGCGATATGAAGCATGAAACAGATGAGTAATAAATACATAAGCATGGGTAATTATGTGATTAAAAGTAATGATATTGTTATTTTATACTCTTATTCTATTCTGCTTTAGGAGTGTTGTTGGAGAAAGGCGAGATCTAGCACTGATGAAATGCATCCTTTTAAATTAAAGAAAATATAAAAACTTTCAATGATAGTAACTCGTAATACCACGGACTGTTAAAATAATAGTGGAACCAAATAAACACTTGATTATAATGCTTTTTTGGAAAAAAAATTTGCCTTACCTCTACTCATCAAATAAGATCTAAACCATTATCTGAGTTTCCCACATTTCGTAAATAAAGCTTTCCTTCGAGCAAAGAAATGGCTAAATATCATAAAAGTTATCTCGGTATCTAGAATTTATGGAGAAATCCCCTATGAATTTACAAAACATAGTCTCATTTGTATTATGAATATCACGGAGATTAATTTCTGTGGTAAAACCTTACTCTTTGAAATATAAGCGGGGCCTAGTAGTAGAACGATAACATTTTGCATTAAACCTACCAGAAAGCTTCTTTCTGATTTTCAATATTTATAACGTGGCTTTGAGCCGAATGATGACAGAAAATTATTTTTTGTATCAGTACATTAATGAACTGCAGATGAAAATTTTAATCACCGATTCTGGCGCATTTCAAACAGATTTGATCGAGTATCCATTCGCGCTTTTAGAAAAATCGTCCCATAACAAGATTATCGTAATTAAATTGTCAATTATTCTATCACATTAAAACTCTCAAACTGGGTCTGGTACGAATAATTTAAATGGTATTACGAACGAACTTAAAACTGAACTAGCTGCCAGAATATAACGCTTTCATAAAAACATACATATGAATGAAAGAAAAGAGTGTCGCTAATCTTCATAGGGAGTTCCAGAGGAGGATAAACAATTTCGATCCTTGTGTTGAATTTCTAAATGTCATAAGAATCGTAAAATAGAATATAAAGAGTGGTTAATTATGGAATAAAATCCCCTTTTTCAAAACAATTAAAGGTCTACGACGCGAAAAATATCAAAATAATACTATTTAACCGCACAGTTTAAGATTCTTAGAATTCGTACCCAGAAAACGGCCAATGATTCAAATTGTTACAAAAATGCTAAGTTGTTGAAATTGTCCCATTCTAGGTGTTTTTTGAATCATTTTCCACTTTAGATCGGATCATCTCAATTAGAATGGTTCTCGTTACACCATAAAGTTCTATAGAAACAAAATATCCCTTGTTGGTTGATTTAACGAAACTATATAATAACTATTTTTCGAAGTAACTTACGGTTTAAGCATTATTTTTGGAACGAGACATGGAGCAGGATGCACATGAGTTTTATCAGATAGACGATTAAAAAAGGTGGTTTATGTATCATTTCAAGAAATTTAAAATGATCGAAGTAGCCACTAGAAACCATACGATCCCTGAATAAACAGGAAACATTCATTTTAAATAAAAATAATCAGATAATATCTGTCATTTGAATAGAATTAAATAATGGCTGAAATATTTTTGAACTATTTAATTTATAGATTTTTAACTCAAATAAACTAAACAAAGGATTGGAGTGATAAATTTTAACCTCAAAAGGCTGTTCGCCTTTTTAATTTATTTACTTGTTGAGTGTGATACCTTTGATGCTGGAAAACGAACTTCGGAAATCGTTTTTCATAAACATATTTTTAAGGGAACAAACCTCTATGGATTGTCGTTGTCCTTAAGGTTTACATGTATCCATGTTGGTTCGTCAGATAAAATTGCAATTCTTTTGTTTCTGAGTCGTATGCCTATATTTAAATAACTTTGATCAAGAATTGTTACAAGGCTTGAAGATTATATTTGTTCATAATTAATGTTTGAGTAACTTCGTTTTATGTGATGTTCTTAAAAATAAATGAAACCGTGAAAACTATAGATGGCAGCTAAGGCATAACAATATCACCAATAGTCTTTGAATTTCAAAGATATGAATTTTTATGACAACCCTCTGTGATTCTAAGACATATTCTAATTAAGCCTGAAATCTTTGCCAATATTTATTTCCAAAAATCAACAAGATTAAGAAGTTTTCATGTGACACAAATGCATAAATTTGTTTTCAACTCATCTCAGACTGAATAAAGTAAAAATATCCGTTCAACTATGAGATATCATGACAATGGGATTAAACGTTTTATGTTCAGTTTATGGCTGTATCAAAGCTGTAAAACCAGTTGTTTAAAGATCGGTGTATGTTAAATTCATATCGCGAAGCACCATTTAATTTTACTTTCCGAACCTAGTATATTCTTAATATCGATGAAAACAGAGACACAATCATAAAAATACTCCACCTTTCTTTCATGAATAGTTCAGATTTTTAAAGAAACCGATTTTCATTATTATGTTTATGCTTGCATTAATTCAAAGAGGGAATGATTTGTGACACCTTGCGATGATCTTAAGGCGTGAAAACAAAAGATAATAAAGAAAATTATGACCGTTACTTTTACAACTCTTAGATTTCAAAAATTATTGATAATTTTAGATATGAGTTCCAATTTGAAAACACAAAAATAGATAAAATAGCTCAGCCAAAGGAACCGCGAGAACTTGATTCTTTTTTTATATGTTAAAATCGCATTGGTATCATCTTCTGGCCTACCAATCAACGACCAACTATGAAAATTATATTCAAAACGAGGTAGGAAAGTTATTTATCAAGCCTCACTCTCCTGAAAAACAAAATATTTACACGTAGGAAACGAAAATATCATAAGTGAGGAAATCAAGTCTCAAATTTAAATTTAAGGCACAGAAGAAAATTTACATCTCGACTCTTTTCAAGGTGTTCAAGATTTTCAACAATTATGAAAACTACCCTTCCCTATTTTCAGAAACTCCTGAGTACGGCGTACACCCCGAAAATGAATGGCATAAAATTTTTTTTCAAAGACTGTCAGAATGTCATATGTTTGATATTTTTACTTTTCCACAAAACATTGGCCACCATGACTTAGACGTTAAGTAATACATTCAATTTAAGTTTAGCATAATTCAGAAGTAAATTTGTGTCAAAATTTGATAAATAAAGGATTTCTTATTTTTATTTAAATAGAATGATTACTTGAAATTCATTTCATCATAAAAATTGTAAAGAAGTAATTATACGAAATTTTATCTGTTTATTACCGTGGAATTTATTTGAGTAATATAGTTAAACTTAATATATTTTTGCGAAATGTTGAAAAAATTATTCACATATTAACAAAACTTTGTCTCATATAAAGTGGTTTAATGATATAATTTGTTGGGGAATTCAGTAAGAAAACTAATGGAGTTAGTTAACCATTAAAACATAAAAATAATTTTTACCTCTTCAAAAAATCCTGAAATACAAACGATGTTATTTATTGAATCCGTTCGTTAAAACCTATCGATCCGATTGAACGATATGAATGTTGATAAAAAATTAAAGGAACACTCGTAAGCCTCAGATTTTACATAATTGTTTTTGAATGAAACAAATCAAAAAATTTGTTAACAAGTTCAGAGAAAACATTTTTTAATTAATAAGCTTAACGATTGTCTTTATTCTTGAGTTTCGGCTTTTGGCGCACTTTTCGCATTGTTTTGAAAAGTTTCAAGCAATGACTCAGCTTTTTCTGTCTCTGAACTACCAAACGTTTCGTTTAACTGTTGGGTCACTCTTATGAATGTTGTACGCTTCGATAACTCCTTAAGACTCGAAGCCCCGACATATGTACAGGTTGAACGAACTCCTCCTAACGTAATAAAAACGTAAAACCTAAGATCTGTTTGATTGTATCGTCGAGCTTACCCTTGTAGGGCACAATGACAACTTTGCCCTCACTCGCTCTATAATCTGCAACTCCACCCATATATTTATTCATGGCAACCTTTGAGCTCATTCCATAAAATAGCTTGTACTTTTTATTTTCGTGAACGTGGACCTCCCCCGAACTTTCTTCGTGACCACTCAACATGCCCCCGAGCATTACGAAATCGGCACCAGCGCCAAAAGCCTTTGCAACATCCCGGAATTAGTACACCCTCCATCCTAATGTTATAATAAATCTTACTGAGACAATATGACCACCTAACCCATGGGCGGCTTCAGCGCATTCGATAACAGCACTAAGTTGAGGATATCCCACTCCAGTCATCTTTCTGGTTGTGCAAACGGATCCTGGTCCTATTCCGACCTTAACGATATCAGCACCACTGAGCAAGATCTCCTCCGTCATTTCACACGTCACCACATTTCCAGCAATGATTGTATGCTTTGGATACGCTTCTCTGAGCTTTCTGATTGTTTCAACAAAAAGCTCAGTGTATCCATTGGCAACGTCAAGACAAATATTGACGCATTTTGTCATATCCAAGATCTAAAAATGGTAAAAGCAAAAACGTTGAACATTTAACGCGATTAAATTCTGAAAAGTACCCTTAGAAAATAAGTATTCCAACCAAATCACGTTCTCGGATATTTTTACTCAATTAAATGGGAGAAAATATAACTCAAGTGTTTTTTATCAATTGATAATTTCACGTTGCGATGAGATGAAAATATGAAAAAAATAAAAATGAAAATGGGTAAAAACGGAATCAAATTGAAAAGATGAGTTTTTAAGCTAAAAAAACAAAAACATAAATAATGTGTTGAGTTAACAAACGCTCAGATTATAAGACCTAAAAATTAAAGATTAACTAGAGCGATAAAAAAGAACAAATACATGTATTTTAAACCACGATTAATGTGTTCCTTTTTTATCATATCAAATTTCAATTTTTTGGTGTTTTAAAATTAACCTGATTGAGTAAATAAGTGAAACTAAACTACTTAGAGTGGAATATTACTTAAAGTCAAAAATTGATACTTTAAACAAAGTCGGTTTAGTAAAATCATTTTTTTCATGAAAATTATAACAAAAATATTTGGTCCCTAAACCTTTCCAGTTTTAAAAGTAATGTTAAATTAAATTAAATCGAAAGGTGATGGTTAGTGAAGTAGCTTTTAAATTAGATAAGTTCACTAAAGCTAATATCGGGTTGTGAAGATTTCAACAGTTTTAATAATTATGATTTTTAATTCCCCTTTAAAACGAATGGAAATAAAATTACTTGGTCAAGATTTTGACGATCGCTGACTGATGTTCCACAGGAAACTGCCATATAAGGTAAAAATATTGAATCCTTTTGACAGAACCTTCTCCAATCATTAGTTGAAATGTATTTGTGCATCTGAGTTGAATAAAACAAATACACATGTGAACAATCGTCTTCTGGCCATTACACGCGCCGTGTCTAATGTACCAGTGTTATCCATGTTTGAGGCCATTATTGGAACACCAGTCCATGAATTCTTCGAGTTTCTGAACATATAGGTTAGTTCCAAAGAAACCTTTTTATTAAAAAAATAATACTTCGGCCCTACTTGTGAGGGTACTTCTTTTGGGTCTTATCAATACGTCCTTAAAATCTAGTTTTTGTTCATCCTCTATTCGCATTTTATATTAACATGCGCATAAAATCTGATGGGTTATTACCATTTAATGGCTTTAAAGTTCATTCACGTAACACTCAGACTTATTAATTAGGTTATCATGATTTAAAAATAACACAGTAATTTTTTTACGAAACTTTAGCTGAATAATCTGGTTTGGTTACGAATTTAAACATCAAATAATACCTTTTTCAATTTTATTTGAAATTAAGTTACTTGTTTATCAACTGATACAATCAAAGCTGATGAGTTCATCCGTAATTAATGTTACTAAATGAAGTAGTTGAACGTATCTACCAAAAATTATGTCATTATTAACTAAATTACTCATTTAGATCTTTCTTCTACATTTTTGTGTAAGGCTTTCTTGTTTTATTGCTAAAAACCTTTAGATTTTCAAATATATAAGAATTATTAATATTCAAAAAAAATTATGTAAATGTGTATTTTTAGTGCGATCACTTTCTTTGTTACTTTCTTTAAGTAAATTATTAAAAGGTTAAAATTTGTGAAAATATTTTCCAATTTTCATTTTATTCAAACTTTTTAAAAAATAAAAATAAATTTTAGTGAATAAGACTCCATTAAAGTTATGTTATCATATTTTTGTCATTAAATTTTAATGTTGGGGTGATTTAATCTGGTTACCTAGAAACAAATAACTGATATGGAAGAAATAATTTGATCAACTTGGTAATTACCTTTATCAATCAACATTTTACTTTTAAAAGGGAAACTCATAAAGTACCCAATATATAGAAGGCTTTATGACCAACAACCTTTCACTGTTTAGATTTTAATTTTTTACCACTAATGTCAGCAAGAGAGACCGCGCTTTTTCAACAATTTCTTAATTTCGTGTACTCAATAATTTTTAGCTATAATTAATTTTTAACGTCTTTTCGAAATACGCAAGATCGCCAAATCATAGATTAATAGCGAATTTCTTTTGAACGTCTTACCATCGGTAAACACATAAGAAACTTTTATAACGGTAAAAAATACAAAACGAAACATAATCAGATTGCCGATCTTTCTGAAAATTTTATTATTGTTATCCGTAAAAACTTTCAGGTTATAATCTTAATTCTCAAAATGGAAATATGTATTAGCTTCGACGTTAAGTGATTATGACGTCTCTATAATAAAAATCATGAAGAATCATCAGATAAATCTATAGATTTGCCCAGATTAAGTTTTGCAAAACGTCATCAGATTAATATTAATACAAAGAAACTGAATTTATAATGGTAATCTATCATCCTTACATCCGTAAATAGACCAATCGCAATTTTACATTGTTCAAGTCAGATTTGTACTCACCCACGTAACTCATCTTGCCAAAATGCTCTACCTACTCCGAATTAACCTTCATTAAATGATCCCATTCTTCTCAATCATAACTGTCAATTTATTTTTGTCCGAAAGCGTCACAGAAATAACACACTTGTCCCCCATGTTTAACCTAAAATGCCCCAGTAAAAACTATTTAAGACGGAATATTTGATTGCCAGGTCATAAGTTCAATGATGCTGTTCAAACCTACCACGACTTTCTGACTTACATGACTGATAGATATTAAAGTGTAGCAAATTTATGATGCATGGAAGTAAATTTGACTAAAATTCGCATGATTTGTCGTCTTGAAGTATCCGAGTTCTACTCAATCATTAAAAAGTAAAAATAAATTTATGGCAATCCTATCTTGGTAAAGTTAGTTCTTTGAATCAGCCTTTTAGGTTCGTTGTTCATAGTTATTTCTGCAGAATATTTAAGTGACATTGCTTTTTTCCATAAGTACCGTCAAGCTGACTCATCTCAACAAACGAGCACGTTCTTTTTTCAAGGGAAGAGATTTTTCCGCAGATACAAATTGATAGAAAAAGAAAGTAACCTTACAAGAGCACATAAATTTTAATCAATATCGTTGTTGCTAAATATTCAAGAGACATTCTCAGAAAAGTGGACTGTTAGCATGGAGTTAAATAATAACGTGGGTAAGAGAATAAACCAAATTTTACTTAAAACACCGTGATGCTGAAGGTATGTGAACTTATTGAGTTCGATAAAGCAGATAATAGTTGCAAAATACTCTAAATATATAAGATCACATACGTTATGCTGTTTCCATAGTTTTGTGTCGTCAAAAATCTTAGTGGATTTCAATCATTTTATCTTGCCTGAATCTTAGTTACTCTTTAAACTAACAAAATTATTTCTTTAACGCTTTATTTTTTAGTTGTTGAATCTGCATAATTTTTCTTTTTTCCTTGAAGCCGAAAACTGAAATTTCTCACCCAACAACCGATTTTTTGTGTAAACTTTAAAGGGTGTTATCCCTGATTTTTGGTAATTATCAAAAAAGTATTTGTTAACCGAAAACTTACAAGCATCAAAATTCAATGTATGTTTACTTTGGGAAAATAACCATTGTTTGAACTAAAACACAAATTTATTGTAATACAGGGATAATACCATTCTCTTTCCGTTAGTGTTTAAATCAAATCGATATTCATAAAGATATTTTTAATTTTGCTGGTCCCTTTATTTACATCGAATTATGCGTAGGTAAGTGCACGTTCTATGGTCAAGTTCATTCATATACTAAACTTATATAAATGGAACGTTTTTAATATAAAATGTGAGATTATTAACCAAAATAATATGTTGCAATCGAGAAGTAGACTTTCGTATGAACATGAATTTTTTCGTTAGTTTTCCTCCAGATGAACGAAAATGTATTTTTAATCAACAGACAACTCTGTGGTACTTTTGTTGTCCACGCGTGACTTGAGATTACACACAGGAATGCGAATCAAACCAGTTGAGCATTGAGTTTATTCTTTTTCCTTTGATGATAATTTTATGAGAGTATGTCAAAATAAACCGTCACTCCCCACAATTCAAATTTTAAGTTCCCAAATGTATATTTTTTGTTTTACGAGTAGTGATGAACGTTCTTAAGTTTCAGTTGTTTGATGCTAAACTACCACGTTTACCGCAAAGCGATAAAAAGTAACATGAATGTATAACTTAATAATTGTATTCAAGATGAATTGTGAAAATCAAAAACATGATGACACAATAATACGATAAGTTAGAATACTTTATCAGATCTTCATCTGCTCAATTTTTTCAATTTTAAAATCGTTAAAATTTGCACCAGAAACAAATAACATGAGGAAGAATGTTTTATACTCGAATAATTTATTAATTGTCATTTTTACGTTAAACGTACACTGAACGACTATATTTCAAATTTATAAAATAAAATCGACTTCATTGAGTTTCTCTTTGTCAATTTTATACGTTGACACCAGTAGTTAAGGAATTTTTTGGCTCGTGGAATTTAAATTCGTAAATTCCTTAAGTCAGTTTAGCTTGACCGGTTAAAATTTTTTTTCATAAATAATCTTTACTCTAGGTTCTTTCACACTCTGATAAAAAGATAATAGGATTTTATCTAATGTTTTTACCACAATCGTTATCTTTAATCTTCGTATTTATAATATAATCTATAATACACAAAATAAAAACTTCGTCATCAACCTTCTCAAAACTTTAATTGTAAATTTATTTGAATAATACCAGCCATAATTGGTATCATAACTCATCATAGTTATTGAAAGAATTTTATATTAGTTTTAAACATAAGTGTAAATTTTATGTGATATACTATGCATTGGTAATTTTAATGACAAATTTTTATAAAACACACGATTTAATTATGAACACAAATTATTTTTAGCGTTCGAAATTAAATCTTACGTGGAGCGAACAAACTAATTTTTTGATCATTTTATCGATTAAAAAATCATTTTAATTGTTTTACTTGATATATATTCATAATTTTTTCCAAAAAGTATATTTTAGTTTATCCGCCATTTTTGGTCAACTCGCCAAATTTTTATTTTAATCGTACGGATATTCTTTACAACGACACCAAATATCAGCACATCAATACGATTGTAATTGCCTCTAATTTTTAATTTTATCTGAAATATAACATCGAACGCTCAATAGTTAAATCTTGTTTCATCAAATTTTAATAAATTTTTGTTCCTGAAGGTATGTGTTGGCTAAATGTAAAAGACTGTGTTCAAAAGAAAACGCTGGGTTTTCTTTAAAAATCCTTTAAATACCATATTAGATATGAGTTATACCTTGTATTTTTACAATTCCATCCTTTGGTTGTCTTGGACCTGGAGTTATAATTTAACTCCCTTGAAATGGTTTAAATGGAATGAAATTATACATGATCATTGATTCACTTCGAACAGACTATACATAATGTTTTTGGAGAGGTGATTCAGGTTTATAAGTAACATCGGAAATCTCGTGATTTTTTTGAATGTGCATGTATACCTTGGAAGTTTTTCTTAAAATTCAATAAAATGCGAAATATTTCGTTGAATTTCCTTGAATATAAATTTTGAATATTTGCTAACGGTTTTTGAAGTTTACAAAGGTCTGTTGATTGATAGAAAAAGTTGTGCCGACAGATTTTTTCGATTTATTGCTAGGTTATAAGTTGTCTTAACCTTTAATGTGCAGTGATTTATCTGAAATGATAGACAGGCCAAGTCAATCAGAGATGAAACGTTTTCTTAAATAGATTTTCATCTTTCACAGACCTTCTCAACCTTTTAAGATGTAAACGATTTGAATTCATTCAATCAAAAGTTACACAGATAAGGTGCAACAAGAAAATAAATCGCAGCATCTTTTTAATATATATCTTATTTGATTCTCGAGGATATTTTAAAATCAACCCTCCCATTTTGTTATTTATTCAGGTTTCTTTTAAAGAGATACACCGTCTGCATAAACCGTTAAAATCCTTTCGTTGAGTAAGGAACAATCCAAATGGCGTGATGAAAAGTAAGATGTTTTCGTCTTTTGTTGTGCATATGATTTTAGTCAAGTCGTCATATTTTTTTAATTAGTATCCAGTTAGATGTCCAAACATTGACCATTTTGACGTTGTTTCTAGATTCAAACCTTAATCTTATATGGTTATTTTCTGTTCCCCTAAGACATTTGTCACGCTAAATACCATCATACAACTACTGGCTTGTATTTTTTGTTAAATTTTTGCTCTTAACAAACATTGAAAATATGTAATTCAGAATTTCACTTCCTTGAAACATCATCAACACTCAAAACAGGCAAAAAATTAATAAAATGATAACACGATTTAATTAATAATAATTTAATTACTTAAAAAATGCAATTAGTTGGTAAACAGATAGTTTATTTTCATTTGATACTTTTAACAACCAATCTGGTTTAATTTTAAGGAAAACTATTAAATCCGCTCATCACAAATTTGGGCTAAGTTCAACAGGGGAAAAATTTTCCAGTTGTCTCGGGAAAAATATTAACGGAAATTTAGAATAAGTAAATAAAAATGATAAAGGAAATCTCTGTCACGTTTTTTATCGAAGAGGTTAAATCATGGCGAAAAGCGTTGAAGTATCATCAAAAAACAGATCAACTTCATGTAATTCTCTAAAGAGGAAGGTTTTTATGAATACCAATCAAATTAATCACGAAAATAAAACAAGAAAACCATAAAAATCAACAATATGGCAGGCTGCATTGTCCTTTAAGTTAAATTAAATGTAGTTGGCATATTAATCGGATAGAAATTTACGAATTAAAGAGAAAAACTTTTATTGCTAGACACGTACACATTTCCGAAATTCAGAAACAATAAAATAAAATTTAAACTGAGTTTTGTCGTTTAAATGGGGCGCCTTAAAAAAACCTAGTCTTTTGTTTTTAAGAAAACATATCAATGAAGCTTGTCTGAAAGGGAGGAATGACAATTTATTTTCACCAAAAATGATTGATAAAACTGGTGGTACATGTAATAAAGTAGTTGGAATTCGGGAGCTGTTTACTTTCAAATAGAATAACGTATGGAAAGCCTTATTTCCCAAAATGTAACTAAAACTACATTGATGATGTCTCAAAGTGATTTTTATCAAACGTAAATGATTTTGAATGCCAAATTTTGGCTGATAGGTAACTAGCCTGGGAAATATCTTCATAAATACACAAACCAAGAAGACGAATTTCTAAAAGAGTATTATATGAATCCCAAGCATTCACATGTTTTATGATTTATGGACTTGACATTCGATTATTTGTGTTTCCAAAAATATAGTTTATACAATTTATTTCAAAGTTTTAGAATTTTGATGTTTAATCGTTGTAAGACAACTTAATATGACTTTCTAAAAATATACTTCGATAAAATTTAATGAATGGTAAAATTTTTTCATATTTACATGTCAATTAACGAGAGTTCAAGTTTGATTTACTTTCTTGTTTTATCTTTTCCGACCACCTTTATCTAAGTTAAAGCTGGTTATTAAGATATTTCATAAATATCATTTAACCGTGTTTAAAAACACATGAAATATCTTTTTGAGATCAATCTTTGACTTAAATTAAGTTAAATTTGTGATGATGGTTGAAGAATTTTTTCAAAAAATAATTAAAATTTAAAAACATTGTTGGAAATTAAGTTATCCACAGCTCATCGGAGTATAACTTAAAATTTAATTCTTTAATTATTGAGATTAATAAATAAATTTTACCTCTAAACGTTTCTTGAACATTCAAAATCTATTTTAAGGCGAACGAGTCTAATAACTAAAAGAAAAATGTGGAAAAGTAACCTTGCATTTATATATGTTATAAAAGCGTACAAATTGAGTTTAACTAAATGGAAAACACAAACAATCAACATTTCGATGACCTATACATATGAAAGTAAATTTATCATTGTCTTCCTTATCTTTTTGGTCAAGTCCTTGCTATGATAACACCTATTAAATTGATTTTTAAAAATATTTATTTTTTATAAAACACAGAAAATAACATAAAAATTATAGATTCAAAAAATTGTAATTCTGGCTGATCGCATGGTACGAATATCCTCATATTATCTATTCTCATAGAAGATATATATTTTTAAATTTATCAAAAATAAAAATGATATTTTTAAACAAATTTCCTGATTTTTAAATTCACGTGTGTGAGATACAGAATATCTTTATGGGCTACATATTAAGATTGTATCGACGCCTACAGATTAAGTACTTCACAAACGGACGCTAGTTTTCACATGCAATTTATGTATTTAAGGTGTGCTGACGCTCAAAGGTATATTATTTAACGGCATATCTTCCTTGTATTTTATTTAAATTATCTATCTAATCTAAACGTTTTATAATTTTTTGAAAAAATTCAACAATGATCGTAAGTTAAAAATAATTTACCTCCGAAAAAAATCAATAATAAAAATATCTTTACTATCGATTCGTTTCTTGCTTTTGTGTTGACAATCAATACGTCAAATAGGAATAATAAAAATATTTATTTTAAGAAAGCGGTGACAATGTCCATCATCTAAAATTAAGAGCTCATAATACACAGGACAATGATTTAATTTACAATGATACAAATATAATGCAACAAATCTGTCTTGACATGTTAAAATTAGTTCTTCCAATATTAAAATATAAAAGTTCCTTTGGTCAATATTTAAAATTTAAACCACATATAATTGTTTTACCACGTTTTCCTTGAATAGTTACTCGATGATTACAACTCTCAAAGAATTTGACTACCATTAAAATTCATAAATTTTGGGTTTTCATCAAGTCACCCAAAACTTAAATCAAATTTCATGAACGTGTATGGATGGATGAAATAATACCGCCAATCTTAAAGTCTAAAATTCGAAAATTAGGCAAAATAAATCTTATATTTAAAGCTTTTCTTTTTCTAGGTTCATATTTCTTCAATTTTGATTTATTTATGTATAAATAGTGTGTGTAACGTTTATAAACTGTGAGAGTTCGAAAAATCTTCAGATATCCGTTCATGATTTCTGAAGTAAACCATATAAATATGTTTCAGAATTCTATATATCTTTTATATAATTGGTTAACAAAAAGAATTAAAATTAAATAACTGCAAAGAGAGTTATTTTTAACCTCGTATCAATTTCGGTGTTCCATTTGGTATGAGAACCTTGATTATAACCGAAGAGCTGGTCTTACCTAAGATAAATTTTAAAGAGGAAATTATTTTTACTCAGCTGTCAAAATTTTACCATGAAACATAAATTTGTTATAGATTGAAACTTATGAATTTATATAACGACATAAATTAAAAGGATATCGGATTTACACAATTCAGTGACATAGTGAAACAAATATAATTCTTTCGTGGATTTTGAGGGTCATGATAGAATCATAAACCAACGCTTTCGATAAATTGTGTGAAAATTATTTAAGGTTTTTATTCGTAGAGCGAGAATGAGTCAAACCTACCAGGGAGTCTCTTGAAGAAGGTTTTCGTTGATCTATGCTGTTCGGCGAAGCTCTGCTTATAAGGTCTAGGAGTTAACGCCCCTACTCAAGATTGGCATCATTATCAAAATGTAGATATCTGGCGTCGAGTAATGTAAGCTATTTCCAATGTGACATCCAATTTATCGTTTGATATTTTCATAAATAAAGAATATTTATCATGTGTTCTCTTAAGCTTCACTTATTCCAGCGTGTTCACTATTATAAAAACAAGAATTCCGGCTAATTATTCGTATCCTTGAAAACTGAAATTCCAAATGTTGAAAGAAGTTTATACAACAAATTAAACGATTAGTTTTGACATTCAAAACACCGCATTGTGTTACAATAAGATTAATTCAATCTAGTATCTTTTTTTATCACAAAAATATATACTTCTTTTTCCTCCATCAATATTCGAAAGTTTCATTTTTATAGAATATCGTTCCTTGACGTTTAAAGTCTCTAACATAATAAAAAGATGCCTTCAGATTAAAACAAATTTTTGTGCTCACTCCAAACTGTTATTATGTGTACAGGTGGCAAGATAGGAGTTTTTTTGCATATTTTTTGAACAGCGTATAAAATTTAGAGAAAAAGTGCGGAGAAAAATAAATCTATAATCTAGCACGCCCTTTTGTCATTAAAAGGGATAAACACATAGTTTACTTGATTTTCCTGAATGACACTGCCATAAGTGCCTCTAAAAAGTAAGATAGGAAATTTTATCAGAAATAGAAGGAGTTGTACCAAAACGATTGTGAGAAATCTTGTTTATCATTCAAAAAAATATTTTATACAAGCAGCATATATACGGATCATGATTCCCTAAAAATTTCAAATCTGAAAGGGATTGATGTTTCAAGCTTTCGTGTTTCCTTTCAAACATTCAAATGTGAAAATTATGCCAATTATTAATTGAATAAGCAGGTTATGTCGTCGAGAATATCAAAAGTAACATGCCTGGATAAAAATAGTGATAAAGCGCAATAATTAAATGCAACGAGACCCATTGGTTTGAAGACAAAATGAGAGGGTACAAGTGCTCAAGAGAAACGAAATTGAATAGAAAGGGCCGTATTTCTCAATTCTAAGCTGATCTGGCTGGTATTTATGAGAAATATCACATTTACAAGATAAATATGGTTTATTATGAATTATATACATTGGAAGAGCAAAAATCAAATCAGAGTATATGACCCCCAATCAGCAACCTTGAATTATTTTGTTTATAAAATCTCCTAAATTAAATGATTTATGTGGCTCAAAAAACCAAAATTTTGGCGTGGTGAACATTTAAATGTTTTGGAATGTCGGTAAAAACGTTATTTTACAAATTCGGAAACACCTCTTTATTTTCAAATCATTTTAAGGGCCTTACAACAATGGAAAAGGTATTATTGATGATGAAGTGTTTTTGGAGTTATATTCTGACATGAATAAAATTCTCTGTATCTCGTATTTTAATGGACTGTCCCAAATCCATGAATTTAAGCAATACACACTTGATTTATTTTGTGTAAAATTTTCAAAGATTTTTCAACGTCTCAACGATCACAACTTTTGTGAGATTAAATCCAACACAAATTGCTATAAATTAGTTCATAAAATTAATATGTATAAATGGATGCAAAAAGTCAAATTGTGGTTTTCCTTTATTTACTTGTCTGTCAAGCCAAAAAATAGAACGTAAAATGCATTCAAGAATATATTATTTATCAACATTTGCATTATAAAATTATTTTTTAAATTTTAAAGTTTTTTGTTTTAATCATGTTTTATGTCCAAGAACATTAAGCTATGATTTGGAAGGAAATATCTTTTTTGCTGTTAATACCTTTTCTAAAAAGTACATACGCCCTATTTATCAAGACTTCGAAGTTTAAAAATAATTTTCCCCTCTGGACAAATAAAAATCAACACGTTAGTGCGTTTTAGTGTGTAGATGAAAAAGTATTCACTCGACTTAAAATATCAAAGATATGATAATCCAGGAATCATGAATGTGTTGGTGTAATTAGATTTTTTGTGTTACGTAAAAGTGAACAAGGAGTAAAATGTTGTTTCTTCGTCGTAAAATTGATAAATAAAACACTAATTCCTGAATATATGAACGATTTAAATTATTTTGGTTTTTTAATTGATTTAAAAATGAGAGAGATTTGAATGCTAGCTATGGTATATCTATATTTGTTTATTTACCATCTTTATTCTCATCCAGAATGGGTAAACTTTAGAAAATTTTCCTAGGCTTCCCATTCAACAGTAAACTATTCTTCACAAAAAGTGTATCTGGTTTGTGCGGCGATTAAGCATAAAAAATGTGTCTATCAATTTTTACATTGTAATACTGTTTAAACTTTCTAAAAAATAGAAATGAACAATGCGATAATAAGAGGGAAAAACTTTATTTTTTAAAGGCATCAATGTTCTTCGCGCGATTTATCCACATACCTTAAAATCTATTGTTTAAAATACTTCTTTTTCTTATAATTTTAAAACAGTTAACAGTATAATTTTCGAGTTTAACAAGATTTAATTACTGCGATAAAAAATTTTCAAGAGTTTTATTTCATTTAATACCTTCACAGTGAACGTATTTAAGGATTTTTCACTTCAATGCTTATTTATAATTTGCTCAATCTTTCAAGAATGTAAAATTTACATCAAAAGATAATTTATTTTAATTTCGGAATTAAATCTCCTCACAGCATTTAATTGTGTATTCAATTAATATTCACAATAAAGTTTTAATTAACTTCTTCATAATATCTTAACACTTTTGATTTATTTTTGATCAATATGATTGAAGAATTCTATCAAATATATTACCTGACCAATGCGCGTTTAACAAAATTCCGCAGATAAAAAACTCAGAAGAGGCAAAATAAGCCGTATTGTAATTCGAAGATTATTAAGCGAAAAATGTCATAAAGAGTCCTTTTTATATTGAGTTCTATGAAAATCTAAATGCTGTGAGACAATGCATGTCTTCTAGGGTTATTTATGTCAGTTTTTTGTTTTTCCATCTTATAGTAATATTACATGCCTCTAAAGTTGACATAAAAGTTGAGGCTTTTCGCTTCTTTTTATTTGTACTGTTTAACAATATTTATGAGGTTTTTCATCTCTGTTTAAAATGATTCCTGGTATAATTATCCTGGTTTGTTACTTTTGTTCTTAACAGTATCCAGTATTTAAGTATTAAGTATTCATTTGTAATATCGCATTTGTTTTCTTCCTATCCCTTCTGGTACATTTTTGTTTTTCTCATTAAATTAAGACTTTTCATTTTGAATGAGATTAACATTTATATTCAATAATTTCAATGCATATTTGTTTTATTTTTGTTACCTGATAATATCCATTGCATAAATTCCAATGTGAGGTATAATTCAGGAAAATAAGTTTCTACTTTAAATATGATGGGTCATTTATTTCCTCATTGTAGCAAAAACTAAAACCAGGAGCAAACATAGGTGTAAAACTTTTATTCGCATAAAAATGATTGTTTTATGTTATTAATTATGATAAATACTGCAAAAAGAGAAAATTAAATTTCAACCGTACAAATGATACAAGATCAAACATGAAAGAGATGAACGAACTAACATCAGAAGTTAATTATTACTTTATCAAAGTTGATTTTAACCTTTTAATTCTACCATTAAAGCTAAAAAGAGTAGCTAGCTGATCCAATTTTTCAAATTTAATAGTTCTTATCTCAATAAGAAAATATTTAAGAGAAATAACTTTGTTTTTATGAAAAACTAAAAAATGGATCAAATACGTTAGATCACAAAGCAATAAAATGTCAAAACGTGAAACTCAAAACTTTTGTTATTTTACAATCCTGACGTATGTATAAATAAAAAATAAAACGATGATTCTTGAAAGTGCTTGGGTATTGTTAAAAAAACAGGTATGGCTCATCGGTGGGGAAAGATATTATTTGATCGTGGGATTAGTCTTCGAGAATGCTCTGATGTGTTCACTAAGATATTTTTTGAATGTTTATCGATAATTTTGTATCATTTAATTTATATTCTTGTCAAGCCCATCCTCACTCAGATTATTCATGTTTATATTTGCTACACTATTATTACCAGCTTCTAACATAGTTCATATTTGTAAACACATATAGCATAAATTAAGAAGTTTAAGTCATCATTTTTAATGTTGTTTTGATTGTTAAGGACAGGGGAAAATTTGTCCCAACCCGATAATATAAATGAGTTTACTTTTATGCAAGTTCTCGAATTATAATAATTGTGTGAAATACAATATGAACTCACAGGAAATCAATTATTTGATCACGGATTAACTACGAAACACTAGAAGCATATTGACATATTAAAAGATAGATATTCGTGTATCACCTTGTAAATATAATATCGTTGGACAAGGCTGTCTGAAAAACGATGGAATTATTAAAAAGGATATCGATAGTAATGATGAAACAATTATCGAAACAACACAACCGACTATGTTAAAAATAAAATAATCTGGATTTTCATAATATTGAAATAAAAGTGGGTTGAGCGTCAAATTAGAATGCTGAAAATTTCGATTTGTATCTCCAATCTTACAAGAATATTCCATCAATACATTTATATTAAAATCTTTTCACTTCTATGGATCTGCCGTTTTTATTTCGTTAAGTTTTAATTGCAAAAGTAGTGGAGTATTAACCTCGGTAATTTTTACAGTATCTTCTTTTTGTCAAATGTTTACCAAAAAAGGAAACGAGATTTCAAAATATTTTTGAATCATGTGAAGAATTGCAAGCATTTTATTGTTCAAAAAATTCCACTAAATCCTGAAACTCTGTCAACTATCAATATTTTCTTAGGTATTATTTACCTTTTTTATCAGGAATTTATACATTTAATATCAATGAAACATTACTCAATTATAAGCTAAGAATTAAATTTGTTGAGTTTTCAGATTTAATTAATTTTTTATTTTGGACATAAAATTCAACATCCCAGTACCATACCGCATAAGTGACTAAATTTACCTTTCTGGAAACTGAAAATCAAAGTTACTCTAACCTATAGGTTGTTTTTATTTCTCATCATTTTTTAACTTTTGCTGATTGTATGATAATATATATTTCGTAATTCAGCTAAATTTCATGTAGATTTTTGAGAATATACTTCATGTAATTAAATGGAAAATTATGAAAAATTATAATGAGTAATTTTTCAGGTAATCCTAAACTCTGGTTCAAGTGAATTTTTAGTTAAGTTTTTTCTTTGAAATAATATTTTTCTTTACTGAATATGGTGAAATATTAAGGTTTTAACAGATCAAAACACGGCATTTTGTGTTGTTTCTTACATCGTTTATTTTCTGAATTTTCTGTATTTATCGTTGGTTAAGTTCAAAATTTATTGATCGGTACTATTTTAACAGCATTCTTTTATTTGAAAGCCGAAGTAATGGCTCGCAAGCTTATGTTTACTTATATCTGATTCTTACATCGAATATACATTCGTTGAAAAAGTTGAAAAAATGTTCGTAAGTGCAGATTCTTGATCTTGAGTGAAATAGTATTTGATTCCCCTGGAATGATTAGCGGGTTGTTTCTGTACTTTAGTTTAAATGTAGCAAAAATTTACAACGTGAATGTAGAGTGATTCAAGCTGTAAAAGTCAATGACCTATAGAAAAATTACTAAATTTATGTTGTCGTAATAAGGTCCTAAATAATGGTTTCTGTCCTTAAAAGATACAATTTTAGGAAATAATTACTTTGTGAAAGTGTCTTGAAATTCTCAAAATGTTAAATTAGTTGATAAAAAATTCTGACAACCAAAATTAAAAGTATGTTTTCTGATATAGAGTACATATATTGCCGAAAATTAAATCACATCACGAAACTAACTTACAAGGATGGATTTAACCATACAAAAATTAAAGCTTTTTTCAATTAGAATTACAGAGGGGCATAATTTCCTTTTCAGAATTTAAAGTAACGAAGAGGCATTCATTAACACATGTGGTTTAGACGATGATTTCAAGTTTCTCATGTTAAAAATCTTTTTTATGGCTCAAAAATTAAATAATTCTATGATCAGCAGGGAAGCAAAAAACTAAACCATTAAGAACGTAAATTTGAGTGATAAATCTTCCTGATTTTTGTTTCTCACATTTAAAACTTAAGATATTATCCTTTTCAGATCATAAGGGGAGGTGTTTCCTTTTTTAATGGTTTTACATGACCTTCAAATAAACTTGCAGACACGTAAATTCATTAAGAGTGTTAATCATTAATTTTTGGTTATAATTTATCAAGAGGAAAATTTCGATCGAAATTATTTTTGATTTCAAGTATCATTAGTGCATTTTGGGAGAATTTCAAGAACAGAATGGACCATTATTGTCGTCCTTAAATATATAATTATCAATCACATAAAATAGTTATTTTCAAAACGTTTTTAAAGTGAAATTAATTTTTGTTCTGAATGATATCTAAAGGTGTTAAGAGACCAAAATATAACATCATTCCAATTTATGGTGATTCTTTTATTTTTAATCAAGATAATGGGTATTAAATTTACTTCATGGGTAATATCATAACAAAATAATAATTTTCTTCTCTATTATATGACAAATTTGAAATCTTTCTTCTTTATCAAAGTGAAAACCTAAGATCATATCAATAATTATCAACAAGTCGCATAAATAAACATAGGTTAACATCATTTAACCTCATTTCACTTATTAATCATAACTTGCAATGATTTCGAAAATGTGTCTGAAGATCACAAAACTAATAAGTAAATAAAAAACTTACATTTATAGCCATTCAAAGAAAGAGACTATGAACACCAACAAAAGCCATTTTTAACATTAAAAACCCTTAAAAATAACAGAATCAAAAGAAAAACACGATTCAAGATAAATTAATTCTAAAATGCTATGATGATTTTGTTTTGTGGATTAATTATAAATAATGTTAAAATCTATGAGCAGATGTAAAACCTTCAACATGCAATAACAAAATGAACTACCAACATAAATATTACATTTAATTTCCAATGTGCTTTAAAATTTTATTAGAAAATTAAATCTTAGTTATAAGCTAATAAGGTATTTGCGACTACTTTGAGAGTTGAAACACACACAAAAATGTGCAAGGATCGGTAATTTTCAGAAAAATTGGTGAAATTTTGTCACTTAATTTTTTTAATTTTTAAAATGTCTCTATAATGCATTCAATCAAAACATCCATAGTTTTTTATAAAGATATTTAAAATAAAATTTTTGTCTCGAATTTCATTTCTAAATATTTTCGGTTGTTTTGGATCACGTGAGAGATCGATAAAGGTGGTCAATTCTGTATGCCTCTAATAATATTTTCGGTTCATTTAAGAAGCTAGGAATTCGTAAACTTTATTACTTTTCCTTTTTCTTTAAGTACAAAATTCATAAGGCTTAATTGAGTATATTGAAACTTTTCAAAAATATTTATGAGCATTTAAATGTCATTATTTAAAGAAAATGTTATGATAAATACAATAATACTTTTATGACTATTTATTTATGAAATTTTTTTGTTATTAGGAATATGTTTCAAAAATGCGTAAAAATATATACAACTCAAGAAACATTCTTTCAAAACCGTGGGTGATTTAACAATATGTTATTGATCTATAATTTGTTTTCAGTGAAAAATTTTTTAATTCAACGAATGTCAATTGCGACAACGTGCTTTATAGTCCCTAATATCTTTGGCGTGATCGAGGCACAAATTATATTTGCCTTTCAAAAATATGCATGTCTTGTCTCGACATTAGTACACAATTTGAAACTAAGGAATTTTCAAAATGTAGAAGAGCATACGAAACATCAAAAATTGTGAAGTAAGTTGTTTCCAAAATATGTATTCCCATTTAAATTACTAAAGTACGTGTTTTTATGCAATAAAGCTTTTTCTTTTTAAAAATGTCAGGAATACGATGAATAACCAAAATTTCCACCTATTTCCTAAATAAAAAATCATAAATCTCCCTTTTTATTGATCTCGAGCATTACTGCTAAGTGTTTTCCAATTTTGGTCATCTTAGACCACCTCGATTATCGATTTATAAAGTTAGTTGGAGACTACATCATGTTAAAATTGAGGTGATTTCTCTTTTTTCCTTTGGCTCATGGTTAATTTTATAAATATCAGATTGCTCAAATAAATTTCAATTTAACTAAGTTTTAGAGTTTGATTTAACAATTCCATGGAAATCTTATTTTAACGTGTCTAAGTTAATTTCATTTTCAAGCCACATTATCTGCACACCTTCTGAGTTTTTCACAATTTATTAATCTATCATCAAAAGATAAATTTTCGTGGAAACATTCATAGTTAACTATTTACTTCAAACACGCGAGTACCTGATGTTATTTTTTATAACCATCAATTTCAGTTCTTCCTAAAATCCTTATAACAAATTCACCGCTCCTGTCAGCTGTCTTGATGACCTGATTCAACTTTAATCCTATAGTAAGCTTAAATTATGGTCATTATTCCCTTATGCGCTGTACTTGGTAGGTAATAGTGAAGGGATAAATACCTAAACTGATTGTCGAGTTTAAATCTTGCATAATTTTTGCTTAATAAAACGAATTTGATAAGATAGATACTTCAAACTGTAAATATATATCTTTAAATTCCAGAAAAGACGAAATTCGAAGCGATCAAAAAATAAAAACGCATTCACGCAGTTCTTAAAATTGAAATTTCAATAACTGAGTGAAATTTTTATTGTTTAAATTTCAAAGCTATGCGTGTTTGAACTTAAAAAATACATGGCTCGTTGAATTTAACACCTAAAGGGAGTTTTAAACAAGAACCTGTCAATAATATTTTAAAAATACGGTGTGACATTTGAATCTTTATTCCAGAATAATTTAAGTAAGGCGTTTTATTCAAAATATACCAGTGTTATCTAAATTGAATATTTCAACAAGAGAATTTGATTTACCTAACTGAATCCCGAATAAGGAGGAAAAACGAGGTTTGGGAGCATCTTTATCAAGATTAACCAATTCTATCCAGTGAATACGATGAAAAGAATCCTCAATTCAAAATTTGTCAAACCAGCCGTAGACTACATGAAAATCGACCCTTTAACCTTCTTTAAATTTATTCCAATATGTTCTTGAAAACTAAGAGCCTAAACTTGAGAAACCTATAAACTAGAGGGATAACACCGTTCATACTTGATCATAAATTAATTACGACAAAGCTCTGTAGATTCTGTTCATCCAAATACCCTTCTTCGTTTGAAAAATCTCTACGCTTTTTGCCAAAACATTTTTAGTATATATCCATGTTAATAATTGTTTCCAAAATTCGCCATTTCTTAAAATTTAATGGAATCGAAATGGTAACTGAATCTAAAGAATCCCTCTTTTTGGGGGACGAGTCATTTATCAATTCGTTACCACCAAACGATGTTTGGGGTGGCTGATCTATTTTTTAAAATCAGTTGGAAATTTCTCAATTTTTTTGTTTAAAATGTAAACCATTCTAGAATTTAAAAATATTTGTGGTTAAAATCAACCTAACCAACGTACTCCCTAACGCAAAACTAAAAATATCAGACGTCAACAAGAGAATTTCGGGATGTCCGATATGGTCACAAAGTAAGATAATGCCAAGGGAGTTAATGGCACCATTTGAACTTAAATCCAAGCTTAAACCTTTGATAATGATATTTTTAGAGAGTTCGAGGGTCAAAAATAAAGCAGATGTATGTGTACACCTTAAAAATTATCCTATGCCGCGAACATAAAAAAATATACTTATCAATGTTAGACAGTCATATCCATCAATAATGAGAAAATTGAAACCTTTTGGTTATTATCGGCGATTTATAATTTAGAATTTTAAGAATATCAAACGACAAAATTATATTTCGAAGATGACAGTAATCGTAACCTTTAAAGACATCCATTTCTATAATATGATTTATTTTCATTTTTGGCAATTAAAGGATGGGATTTTTGGTAAACTCGTAGTTAAAAATCTGCGTTCATCTTATTCATAAATGATGAGTTTTCATCAACATTTTGAGCTTAGTGAAGAGAGAAATCAGGATTACGGGGGTTGTTAGACTTATTTCATTACAAGCTTGTTGGATCAATAATAAAATTTTCAAAAATTTGAGTGTAAACGATAAGCGAAAAAAATTAAGAGTCAGGGTCTTAAATCATGTCCTTTAAAAATGTTTTGACGATTCAACTATAGGGTTGTTTTGAAAGAAATAAACGGTATATTGTATTCATTAAAACATAAAATAGCCAATATTAAGTTGAAAACACCGCTTGTAAATAGGATTTGAAAAATGGTCAGATAAGAAAATTAAATTTGCAAAAATCAGAGATTCATAAAAATTATGTTTAGCGTTGAAGGTAAAAAGATAGTATTGTTACATTGTTGTTAAATTTCAGGGTTTCATCCCACATAATAAAACGTAATAAGGAACTGGAAGTGTTTTTGAACAGTTGCCTTGTTTTTTATTTTTATGTAATATCTGGTGAAAAGAGTATTAATTTAATGTAGTTTAGAACTTGATTATTTAGCTAAAATAATCAGAACGATTTTAACTCCATTTCAAAGTGATGTGAAAAGAAAGAACTTTCTTCGGCATATAATTAGTTCCAAGTTCAAAAGTCTCTCTTGAATTAAACAAATATACAAAGGGGTCAAATATCAAAAAATTTCCCAATTTATAAATGCTTAAAGGCAGATCCCCTTGGATTAATATGATCAGCAAAAGTGTACCTTTGGAGATTTTTAGCTTTATCAGATTTACTTGATTATGAGCATCATCAGACCTCTTTTGAGTTTAATCACAGCATATAGATTGAAATTTGTTTAAGTTAAGAGAGATTTATATATAGAGCTCCTCAAAAACATAAAAACGGTTGAATATCTTTAAGATAAATAAGATTTTTCACGAATAGAAATAGCAGGCAAGTTATTTTCATTTTAAAAATAGCTTTATATTATATATAGATGCTGCAAAGAAGAAAATTGATTTTGAAAACATGAAGAAACGATTTCATCGACTTTTTCAAAATTAATGATTCCTTAAATATTAAAAAGACAACAATGATATTAAAACGCGAATATAAATATGCTAACTATTTTTAATTTATATTATTGAGTTAACATAATGTTTCATTTTTCATAAGATAAATATTTCGTGATACCATCTTAATGCTGAGCTATTTTAAAAATTAAAAAACTTGATTTGGGAAGATTTCCGTATCCCGTACCCTATTTTATCCTATAATCTTAATATAGTTTTAAATGACCACAAAAGTGTGGTTTTTATTTCTCTCTCATTCTTATATCAATAGTTATAGCTATCTTCACTAAAGAAATAATCCATAAAAGCGATTTTTCCCGAACATTTCGTATGGTTTGTTATAAATTTTTCAGGTTCTCAAAAATTTTGGGCGATTGAGGTCGAGCTAAAAATATTTGAATTAATCATGGCCTTCTCCCAAGATCAAAGAAGTGCCGATTTTAAAGGTAAAATCAATGTTTAAAACAGAAAAAATATGAAATATTGTGAATCGATATTCATTGTTTATCTGCTGCGATGAATGGCCACGAGCACAAGGAGAACAAAGTACAAACTCACAATAAAGAATAGGCGAGATACCTGTTTCGAGGGTAGTAAAATGCCGATCAAAAAGGTTCACAAATCTTTCTAATATCGATATTAATTATTATCTGTTGTTTTTACAAGAAGCTATAAGTGTACCGGCACAATAATCGAGGCCTCTATTGATTCAGACTGTACCAACTTTTAATAAATTGTCGATTATCACTATCTGGATGGGATATATGCTTAAAATAGTTATACAGTTATCTAAACCAATCAGGGTTCTTGAGCTAATGGTTAAAATGGACTAGGCTAAATTCGGCAAACGCAAATATAAACGTTGAAGGATCACTGAGTGATTTGGATTTAAGTTGGTATTTACCGTGAAACTAACGACTGTTTCCTTATACAGATTCAATCTCGAGATGCAAACACTCTCATGCCAATAATCGTATTAAATATCAGGCCTGTAACGACAGTTATGGCAGTTAGTTCGAGGTCTTAAAGCTCTTTATTGCTTTATAAGTTCAGCCATTAAATAGTTAGTGGTAACCTCAATTTCGAAGACCCTAAACATGTGTTCACACGCAAAAATGAGAATAATCTTGGGCGCAGATCAAACGGAAATTGCCTGACACCCATACACGATATGAAAGGCTCTATCATTATCTGATAAAATATTCTTGGAAAAAATAGTTGATCGAAAAGTAGTGAGTTCATTCTTATTCTGTTTAAAATGTCTATTAAAATTGGGGTTTCGTTTAGATGATTTTTGGAGTAACAATGTGAATTTTAAATTTGTAAATTATAAATCTTAATTTTTGCATTTTTATCTTAATTAAAATTGCCATTAATAACTTCTGGACCTACTTCTTGTATGATAGTGATTAAAATACATAGCAATAGACTTTCGATGATGATTTGTATTGGGATTACCAAGAGATATCAACCAACATTTAATTTCCAACAACCATCCGAATTCGTGTAAAAACCATATATAAATGGCAAAATGTCAAATATAGATAAGTTATATAAATTTAAAATTAGTTTTCGCGCGAAATAACCATCAAAATGGATTTTTCTTTAAAAATGTGATGGTGATAATCAGTCGCGCTTGCGCTAAGCTCAAATTTCTGAGCTCTCTTGAAAACGCTATACGAATGAGAGAAAATAAAACCAATTTTTTGATCATCTAACACTATAGATTTAGATTGTGCGAAAGAACAGGGTGCAAGATACGGAAATCTTCGAAACTGAGAAAAAACGCAATGTTTAGCAAATGTAAACGTCCTTTGAAATTTCCTTTAAGATATCTTTTGAAATTTCTCAATTATATTCGCACTAGATTTGTTAACTATTCTATCAAACACGTTGACTAATCTATAAAGTCTTTGAATACGTACAGTACCTCTTAATAATTTCGATACTATCCAATCATCCTGTTTAATTTGTATATTTCTGATTACCGAGACGATAATTTATCATTTTTGTTTTTTTGGTATTTGAATAATACATGCTATTGAAAATTATTTTTGTGGGGTTTCATCCTGAATAACAATCTAAAAGTCTTCTATTCATAGTAAAAACTTGGAAATCGATGTAGATTTTAAAAAATATTCAAACACTCTAAATTTGGTTTCAGTTTACATTTCTAGTAAATATTCTTGCGAAAAGTTCTTATGAACAATTTGGCGTTTAAATGTTAAGATCAATTTACTTAAACAAGAAACATTTTGTCAATGCAAATTCTAATGAAAATATCACACCAAAACAAAAATTATCATGGTATGGGTAACAATGTCTCTTGTAAGATGAAAAATCAACAAAACTATTCTCTATACTGTCGAACTAAATTGTGTTATTTTAAGATCGACCATATAATAATTGAACTTAAATGGTCTGCTGAACCAGAATTTTTTATGTTACAATGCTGATCTTGAAGAGATTCTTTATAATTTTGCAGCCCTTCTCCGCCTGTAATTACAACAAAATTCTCAAGATTGTTTTGTATTATACCATCGGAGGCTCGAGAAAATTCTTCACTTGTGTCAGTTCGGCTTTTATGAAATGAAAGAATACTTAAAATTTTTTGGTAGTTTAACGAATGTTATAAATCGAACTGGACCTACGTGACCATATGACAAAACAGCTGTTCTTACAGGAAGAATTATTTTCTTTCCTTGGTCCAAAAGTTTAACAATTACAACTATTAGACCAGCAGTGGTGCCAATCCAAACATATTTCTCAGTTTCGTAAATGCAAGTCACACCTAATGCTTTTACTTTATGGAGAGCTATGGCATCGCCAATTTTGTTATCTGGGGATTAATAAAAATATTACCGCATAAAAACTTGGCAATGTCGTTTCTAACATCTATGATGGAAATCTTTTGATAAGGTTCATGCGCCTCATAACAATGAACGAGAGTTGAAAATTTTGTTGATATCCACATAAACGAACCTTTGCAGGAAATGAAGGAAATTTGGTCACACTTCTCCATGTTAGGAACAACAAACATATGCTGATATGTTCAAATATATTTTACTTGTATTTTGTACTTATTATCCAAAATGTACACAGATTTTTCACTTGCGCAACATATCCGCGTCCTTGATAATCTTTCTATGATGTTTATTGAACCGATTCCTGGTGATAAAACCTGTATTCGATGATGATCCTGTAGATTCCACTTGTGTAATTTGTGTTTAAAAATCACTAACTCGCCACTTGTTAATCCAATCAAAACTCTCCCACTTATATATTTGATAGTTTTTATGCACGAACCGATTTCTGCTTTGTGCACTAATTCTGTGTTCAAAATGTTTCTGGTTGATGGTAAAACATACAGACTAAATTTAAACCCAAAAATACCTTCCATTTTCACAACCCACCCATATTGTAGAATCTAACCCTTCAGCTTGTGTTTCTAACAGATCGTTGCATTTTGACGTTTAGCGTGGTCAATTTGAAATTTTTGTGATGAAAAACATATTCCTGATTCGTGTGAGTTATTTACTTCATATCAATGTTAATTCTTACACAATTCGTCACCGGTTGTGCTGTCTGAGTGTTCTATTGTTTGACTCTGATCTGAAGTTGTGTTTGCTTTATTATCATTGGGGAATTCTTCGGCATCGATGATTGTGTTATTCTCGATAAGAATATCAATATACCGTTAAATCTGAAGGTGCTAACGTTTCTGTTGCGCCCAAATAGGATGTACCCGGAATCGAAATGCATACATTTGACTTTTGTTCATGCCAAGATAATGTTGCAATATTCTAGTTTAGAAAACAATAAACATCGATGTCTGATGATATGCTGAACAAAAGCGAATACGTTATTGACCCGTCTGTTGCACAAGCCCATAGATTTACATTTTCGTTGTGTTCATGAAACGAGAATTCACTAGCTCCAATAAACTGTTGTTTTTTATGAAAAAACTTGAAGCGCATTACAGTTCATTTTCATCTGATAGGTGTTTCTATTTGTAATTTTGCTCGATTCATCTCCGATTTCTAGTTATAAGGTTAAAAACTTGTTTGGTGAATAATGTCTTTATTATTTGAGGATAGCTGTTTTTACGACATAAGGAATCGAAAATGATCACAAACTGCCAGTGACTGTCAGTATCTCAAATTTTTAGTTCGAAATGTAATTACGATTTATCCTCCAGAATTAGAAGTTTTTTTCTTTCTAAGGACAAATTTCTTATTGAAGTCTATATTTGACGAATTTTTACTTGACTTTCAAGTGGCTTTTGTCTTAACATTTCCACTAGATTCTTCAATGTTATCACATCTGAGTTAGTTCCGAAACTAGCATTGCCTCGGAGTTCTGAAATTCAAAGTAAATTTTACCTATAACATTAAGCGTATTGAATTTCATAACTTTAATACATTTTAGGGCTGTTTCTTCAATTCCAAGCTCAACGTATCTTTTTGTAAGTTGCGAGGAATGACATTTCTGGTTTTTCATATTCTAGTTTTTGGTCAAACTCAAAAGAAGAGGCCAAACAGATCATATCTGTGAATAATATGAGGAAGGCACGATCCATAAAATCCTCAGAATCATTCTTTTTGTTATAATCTTGAAATTACATTAATTATTCCCAGTTTAATTTTTAAGATATTCAGTAGTTTACGATCAGAATGAAAATTCTGACATTATTGGAGGAATACTTCTTTGAAATCCAATAGTATCGTCTCTAATGCATTGTAAGCTTCATTTTCGAAAGACTCAATCTCTAAAATGTCGTTATCTTCATCTGTAGACTGCGAGTTTAATTCTCGTGCGATTTTTGAAATTATTGCTTCCGCCTCGATTAATAACTTAAAATCTATGTGTTGTTCGGGAGTTTTAGAAATCAATTCTCTGATAAGTAATAAATATCTAGGAATCCTTTGTACAGGTGTGATTAGTATGTCAGTTATTTGAAGCTTTTGAGGGTGATAATTGGCAACATTCTCATACTTTTAGAAATATATTACCTTAAGAACTTTCAGGGAACCCAGGGAATCAAGATACTGTTTAGCAGTACTATAATTGTCAATAAAACGTAAATAAGAGCCTTTCAAAAATGGTTTTTTAAACTATTCATTAAAAAACATACATGTTCGATAAAATCGTCACCAAAAGTTGTCGATTCGTCATGAAAATGAGATATTTTGTTTTTAATGGCGTAGAAAAAAACCTCATGAGAAAAAATTATTTCGGGGATAGAAAACAAAATCACATTCCAAACATGTTTCTCAATTTGGTTGTTTTCGATGGCCTCTCTCAACTTTCGTCCATACACCTGATATTATACAATGAGCTGAAATACCTCCAGAAAAAATAGTAACTGGTTCAAATACGAACCCTCTGTTTTCACAAGATTGAATGCAATCAAGCCTCTTTTACTCTTTGTAAAATATATTTCGAACCTTTTGTACTTCTGAGATCGGTTCAATTGTTGTAACTTGCTGGTTATGAGTTTGGATTCTTGACACGATCAATTCACTATACTCACTGCTCGAAGGAGAGTTTTGGGCTGTGCGCATAAATTAAAATACATTTCTTTGAATTTTGAGTTTTGAAAGAAGAAGCGCTTTTAACTGAGTAATTGCTTCTACTATCAGAGCTGGAACTGTTATTCACGTCTTCTTCAATAGCTTACGATTATGCACAACTGTACCGTCACTTGTGGTAGGCTTTTTTTCGTTCCTTGAATTTAAACTGAATCGTTTGCTTAACATTAGTTTAAATTATAAACATAATTATACTCCACCTGACAATAAACCAATATGATTAGTCCATCAACACAGATAATGTATCTAATTTGTTATTTCAAAGTCGTTCAGTATCTTTAATTGCGTGTGATCACTTTCCGTTTTATACTCGTAACAACCGTCTTAGTATGACCCAATATGTTAATTTATATCTCGCTGAAAAATGATTTAAGGTAAAATCGCAACATTTTTCGACAGTTACGAATTGAAAAGAAGTGCTCACTTTAAATCTAATTGCATTCCAATTTTCATTTTGGAATAAGCAACTTTTAATCGATAAATATTCTGAAATGCCAACTGATCTATGTCAAACTTTTGTTAGCATCAAATTAATTCAAGATCTCAACCGATAATTAGTTTTGAACGACTTATTCATTTATTAATCGTCTAATAAACACTGTAAATTAATCATTTATTGATTTTTTTATGTTCCTTTTAAAGGTAATCATTTTATCAACATTTTGTGAGAGCAGATATTTTCAAGACTGCACGGAAATTTTAATTCAATCAATTCAACCTCTCACCAGTTATGAGTATTCCACGTCAGAAGTGTTTTTTGTTTCTATCTTGTTCATAATAACCAATTGTAAATTCTTATAATAAAGTTACTGTGGTTTGCAAAAAGTATCTTTAAGATACTAATCTGTAGGTTCTTGGTTATAAAGGATGAAATATGTCGTAGTTGTCTCACATCTGTGAAAAGTTATTCCATGTCACCCACCCCTATCAATTTCTGTTACTTTTATAAAAATACCATCTTTCTCAAAAAGAAAACGCTTGCGAGAATCTAATCGTATACATGGAAATTTTATCAAAATCGTCGTCCTTAAATTGTTGTATGAAAGATGTTCAACTATATTTTGCAAATGTGACTCTTTCAAATTACCATGCGAGTTTGCTTTAATACACTCAATCAAACAAATGTTCTTTGTATACGGGAGAAAGATATGAAAGTAAATTATGTAAAATAACATCTTTTAAGTAAATTCGATCAACTATACATTCTAACGCTTAAACCCATGCTCTGATAAGTTCTTAACTGTATGAAATGATCAGAAATCAAGATGGGTGAGCGCAAACAGACTTGTTCAACTAAAACTATATTCTAAAATAACAAGGGTAAGCTGTTTGGAGATTGAGGAGTTTTCTCTCCCAGAAACAGAAAAATATAAAAAATAAAAAATGGATGATCTGAAGATAACTATGGTTAAGTAGGGAGAGGGGATTAACAAAATCCCTGTGCCGAAATGTTTATGATAATGAGTTAAACTTCGTTTTCATGTGGTTTAATTGAAAAAAGGACCATAAAAAATCACTCGAAATATCAAATTATGGTATGTTTAATATATGGTGTCGATATCATGAACGAAAGACTGAAGAAAGATCAGAGAAACTTTTGAATTTTCGATCAATTGAAAGTATTTCTTGATAAACCTTGAAGTGTTTCGACAGTGTTTCTTCTGTTCAACCAGTGGTTAAAATTTTGAAAAAAATGGGAAATTTAATTTTTTGGAAGTATGATGATTGTTTAAATCTAATAAAGTATCAAATGATTGAAAAGTGCCGTCAATAATTAAATTACCCGAGAAGAAGAACGAGATTTTTGTCAACTTTAGGGGTTCATGGCGTCTTTAGTAGATTTAGAAGCTGAAGACATACCTATAGTCATTTGAACAGTATTGTTGAACCCTAAAATGTTCGCAGGTCATAAACTAATGTTATATCTTGTGGTTACGAAAATTTGAATATTAAAGCCAAATGTTTGAAGGATTTGTGTTGATCATGATTGCATCATGGGTTCTGCCATTGAGAATATCTGAGGTTTAAATCCAGCGTCACGCCGGATGTTTCAATTTAACTTCCATTAAACTGCGTTTTGCGTGCCATTTTAAAATAGATATCTATCGCATAAAAATATAAAAACGATCTCAGCGATTCTCTACGATCATCATAAAAATGATAAAGAAACCCTTTAAAGACTTAACCAAAAATTTTTATAAGATATCTGAAATATACGACGTTTGATGCAAGTATGGTTTCCAGGATCTTTTTACCATCGTTTGAAAAAGTAATCCTTCTCTCTTATAACATAACAATGCTTGTTATATCGTAAACGAGATATACCAAACACGACCATTTTATTTGGTTATTTTCAAAATCTTTCAGAAGCGGGGAAAATATCTCGATAACTACAACGTACCTCTGAAAATTTATACTAAAATATATGAAACAGCCTCTTAAGGCAAAAAATCCTCATTGGCCAGAGATAAAAAGTTATGCTAACCATCAATCGAGAGTTTTACGTGACGAAGTGGAAAATATTTTGATATTAAAATGTTTATCGAACTTGATATGAGAAATGTGATCGATATTAACATTTACTATGATAGTTTTCATTCTGGCGATATGGAAAAGCCAAAAGGGGTTACATTCTATGGAATAAGTAAACAATTATAAGAGGCTGCTTAAACATTATGTGATTGAACAAACTTAATTTTAAAAGTAGCTCAGTTTTCTTACTCTGTTTAGTTAAATATAATAAACGATTTTATAGTATGCATCCTTGAAAACCATTCATAGGATTATGGGTATGATGAAAACTACAAAGCAAAGTTTTGCGCGAAAGGAAAAAGATCGAAGATTTAAAAAAAACAAACATCAAAAAATAACAAGCTTATTCCACAACAATGAGTTCTCCTTCTTCTAAAATGTCGAGATATATAACCAATTTCAGGATTTTAAACTGTTACAGGGATCGAACATCTTGGCAGTCCAAGTACGAAAAATAACCAACATAGATCTTTCGAAATAAAATTTTTATCAAACAAATAAATCTTCTGAAAATATCCTGGAAGTGGGGTAACGTCAAAGTATCTCTTAGATATTTTAGAATATGTTTTTGCTCTTTTTACTTCATCCTCTGAGTTTGGTTTTACCACATCCTCGAGCTGATTTTCTTCTTCTACTTTTTCTAACCCTTTGGTTACTCCAAGAATGATCAACAAGTGGCCTGTTATAGGATAATCAAGGCTTTTCAAAAAGACGACGCTTCCCATAGAAATACTAATTTTGGCAGAGCTGTTCCCACCGTCAAGAATTTCAAGAATTTGGTCCGATAGTAGAAGGCAGAATCCCGAAAAAAGAAAATGTCTGCAAACAACTTGACAAATTAAAACATCCCATTTCCTACTGCAGATATAATAAACCGAGTTTTATCCGTTGGAAGTCAAAAATTCCAGACGCTTTCTATTTTATCTTTCGTCATTCTGTGATGGTTAGGAATGGCAAATGCAGCTCTAACACATAATTTCTGGAACACAACAGTTGACTCAAATAATCAGTTAATACCACATCGATCAGTTCAAATGCTGTTAAGACCGTTCGCCAGTGAATACTGCAGTCTCATCAAAACAAAATATGTTGATTTTAGAAAATAAAAAAGCCGATGCCATCAGAAAATCCTTAAATTATAATGCATGTTTCATTAATTCACCGATGTCAAACTTAAAATGCATGTCGCGATTGTCGTAAAGATATTTATTTTCATATACAAAATTTTTCAAACCAGTGAGATGATTCATGGAATAATTCTGCTGAATTTTTGAATTTTGGTGCCATAGAAAGAATTCTTGAATATCTATCAGTTATACAAGCAACGCCCTCACTGGGAACTCCTATTGTTCACGATCTATGGTTGAAAATCAATCAACAAATTTAATGAACATTTTTATAGAAATAAAAAACAGATGGATCCTAACAATTTTATTGTCATTACATCAATAAAAATTTAATACTGGATTTTTTTAACGAGTAAAAATTATAATACCGATGGAAAAACCAAAATGTTCATAACTGTAACACCACGAGTGGGAAATTAAAAAAAGAAAAGAAAGTAATAACCGTTTAATTTTCATTTGTCCTCAACGCATAAGTTAATCATAAATGTTAAAATGAACGTTTTTCCGCCAAATAAAAAGAGGATCACATAAATTATATGGTATTACACTTTTTAAATATTTTCACACAAAACTCACTGAGAAAGAAAATGAAACATCGATGTTTGTTCATCGAACGCCAGTTGATTTGAAAATTTTATTCGCTAAGTAATAACACCGGAGAGTTATAGGGGCGAGAAGCTGAGCGGGAATCATTCTGAGGTCTAAATTATTGAAATTTTATTTCAAGGGAAAATAAAATATTCACGTTTTAGACTTTCTTAGGTGGTAGTGATTCTGGGGCAGCAGAAAAAACTAACTTGAATTAATAATTATAGTAGCGGTATCAATGATTGTTGGATCTCCTGTACTGTGGAACTAAATAGTAACAACGTTCTAAGTTTAAATTTTGAGAAAAGGAACAACAATGGAGTTATTACAATCACATTTGGATGAATTTTGTTTCAAAATTTTTTAAACTGGACTATTTTGAAGAAAGTTTAAAAATTGCCAATAATTGAATGAAAAGGAATCTTTATTCTTCTCTAATTGCTTAAATTTTAATTTTTTGATGACCATATAGTTTAGAAACACTTAAAATATCGAGTGACAAACTATTGCTTGATTCTGGGTCGTTAAAAATAGTAATACACTTTCTATCTCTTATATAAACAATTATCATTCAGTGATTTTACCCTCCACCTTCACCATTAACAGCTGCAGAACTAACCCATGCTCACGATTTATAAGTTGTTTAATTTCATGTATTTTCCCAGATTATTGATGTCTGCATCAAATTCTTGAATAACTCTGAATTCAAATCCATTCTTCACACGAAGTAGCAAGATTCTTTAAATCAGTTACTCACCGAAATAACCAGTTTTTTCAATATTATCTTGTCGAGGGTCAATGTTGAATGAATTTTTATCTAGAGTTTGAAAAATTGTGAAGTGACTGTTGATTACTACTACGTACTAAATATAAGAGCTAAAAATAGGTTAAAGTTAATATGCTATAACACATTACGTCACTCTTCAAACGAATCCGCATAAAAAAGCAAATCAAAGAGGCGCAAGCTCAGTGTTGGCTCAGCGTGGAGACGATTTTAAACATTTAATTCATAATTCATTTAATTCAGCTCTTGAAAAACTACACACAACAACAACGATTTTGCCTTTTTTCTGTGCATTAGTTTAGACGCAGATCTTACGCTACAGCTGTCGTTAAAAATTGTGATTTTAATTTTTTGGGACCCACGAACAAGAAAAATACTTTGCTTAGAAAACTAGTATTTCCTAATGTTGGCATTGTTATTTTTTTCAATTCACATCGAGAAAATTAAATAAAAAATACCGCAGTCTTACATTTATCCAGCATAAAATGAGTTCGTGATTTTGCGAACACAGTCGGCAAAATCTACTTCAACTGTCAAACGCTTTAAAAACAGTGATGCAATGTATGAAGTTTAATGCCAGTTTAAATGAAGTTTACGTTTTCAGTTAATCGACGTTGAGTGTTTAAATTATGTTTGAATTACTCTCACAAGAATTTTTCAATGAATATGTTGAAGAAATTAAGCCAAGTTTGAATGGGTCATTTTAAAATGATATAGCAGTGGAAGCAGAGGCCTTATTTTTGGTATTATTTCATCAAGGCATAAAAAATTCGTAGAATAAAAATTGAGTTGAGCAGAAAAAACGACCCCTAGCATTCTATTTTTACATCCTTTTTCAGTATCTCGCTAATTTCTTTCGATAGAATTGTTTCGAGTCTTTGGTAATTTCTTGTAGAAACCCAATTCTTTCCGTTGTAATCAAACCGCATTGGGCCACGACTTAAGCTTATTTAAATACCTTATTGGAGAGGAAAGCCAAATTTGTTTGTTAGGGGTTTTGCTTATTCAGCACATAAGTACCAGTTCCTGAGCAAATTTGATTGAAAAAATAAACTTGGTATCTTCACGCTGAGAATTTCATTCTTAGTTTACGAAGATGACAAACATCGAATGAGACGTCAAAATCCTCAAACTCGCTGAATAGTGGTTCAATTTGTAAAAAACTCTCCGTTATCCTGCCTAGAGTTTCCTTAGTTAGTTTTTCATACAAAGAAGAGTCAAACACACACATCTTAATTTAATGAATTCGAATACCTGTCTTATTGATTTCCACAAATACATAAGAATTTTCAACTAAATTTTGCTTATTTTGAGGCGCTTTTTGATTTAAACTTTTCTTCGGATACTGTTATCAACAGAATAAGAATATGCTTAAACCAACACTTGAATAATTGTACGCAAGCTCAAACAAGTTATAATCATCCCCTCTCAAATTGACTATTCGTGCTCATATGAAATGGTCTTTAAATAATATTAATGGAAACATGGGTTTTGTGATATATTATTTCAAAAAGCATGATTATTTTTTTGATTTATATATAATTAATATGGCTATATCAGGTTTTAATTTAATGTAAAATTTGAGCTTTGATATGTAGGGAAGCCCAAAAAATTTATCATTAACTAAATCATCGAATTGTGAAAATTTAATTTTTAGGATATTTGAAAAAGTTCCCAATTTGACCAAAACCAGTCATTACTATCAGATGATAAATGCAAATAACTAAAACAATAATATAATAGTTAATCGATAAAATCGAAACACTTCGTGTTCAAACTATAACTCGAGAGAATTATTTTTCCAGACCAACCTTTTGATCGCCTTAAACCTTACTCCGGTTGTCATTAAAATACCGCCATTTTGTCAGGATTGTTCTTCACTATGAAACGTCTAATATGTCAACTGCCCTCTAGGACAACCTAACCGTACAAACCAGCTGGTTTTCGTCTAATTTTAACAGGAAAAGAACTGTTTAAAACTAGTTCACCTTTTCATTCATTCGAAGAATTATCAAACTTAAAAACAACATCTTATGTGGGATGTTTATGTTTTTAGTGCCCCTTATTTTAAGTCAGGGGACTTGTGGCTTTCGCGTCGTTAATTATAAAACAAGCTAATGTTGGGAATGTATGTTACTTAGGCATGGTCTTATGAGGTTGGTTTTAATTTTTATCCATTTCCACAAGCTCGATTTTCCCGCATTCACTTATGTCTTCTCTTTTTCGCTTTTCAACTCCGACGAAAACCTAAGTGTAAAAAATATGAACGAAATCAACCACGAAGCTAACAACCACAAAACTTTCAGTGAGAAGACAAAAGAATTTTCAAAGTTGATGAAACATAAGGAAAATCAGAAATGAGACCTAAGGGTTTGGTACGTATCATCATTCAGAACATATCCAATAACTCATCTCATAAACGATGCTTAACGTGGTGGGACTGAGTTTAAAACTTCATTTCCTTTGCTGATTGTCAGAAGGTGTCCCCCTAGTGAGTGTATGGGGGTATGTATACCTGCTCCAACTATGATTTAAATATTTTATTCTCGAAAGATCCTCTCCGCATTGTGGGTAAAAATTAAGTACCTCAACAATATAATTGATTGGTATGGCAAAACCTCAGAAATATCAGAGGATTTTAAAGTTCTAAATATCTCAACGCGTCTCCTAAAATCGAAGCTTCATAAAACATGAAAAAGAAGGTCACATATTTACACGTTAGTACCTCATAAATGTTTGTGTCGACAACTCCGAATATTGATCTAACTTTTCATTGTATCAATCAGAAAGTTTATTCAGCTTGGCTTATTTTTAATAAGGTCGGTGAAATTCTGGATACGGTGTAAAAGAGTTAAACAAGCTTAATTTATGACGATATTGGCAGAGCGATCTTGTTGGAGTTAAGATAAATTTTTATTCCCTCACTCAACACATTTATTGGCGGGAGATAATTAAATTAATTTTTTGCAAGAATTGGGGCTTAGCTGGAGAGAACCGAGATGCATCAAATGTTAAAACTATGAATTTCGTTCATTCAAAGAAACAATTGAATTCATCGATCGTCTAAATGTGTAAACCTGGGATGTAAAAAACATGCAACGAGGAGAAAGGGAATAGTTTTTGGAAAGGAAATGCTGATTTAAACTGACTGATATATTACCTTTCAGTCGGATATTCAAAAATCAATGTAATTTGTAATGTTACCTCGACTAAGAGAAAACACGTTCAGAGAATGTTGGGTTAACTTGTTGTTAAACTATGTCGGGACATCGTGGCAGAAAATAATGGGTTGATAATTGGACGAGGATTAACTTGAGGAATTTATAAGACAGCGTTTAAAAACAGCAAATTTTACAAATTTTCCTTTATTAATTGACAGGGGGTGTTCAGCGGAATTTACAGAGTTATCAATTTTCTATTGTGCCAATGAAAAATAGAGATCGATCTTCTTTCATTCCTATCCTTTTTGCTTGTATCATATCTGGCACTTCAGTTTTTTCAAACTGTTAGTGGCCAGGTGACATCTTCAATGGAATAAACTATTCAGACGTCATGGCCAATAAGTAAGCTCATTTTGTTGACCCTCAGACAAACAAGTATAAGAAAAACATTGAATCTGAACTTTTGAAAATTCAGAGAAAGATGTCAGATACCAACACACGCCATGGAAGATAAACCTATATCTGGCCAATTAGATATACGACAAGGTGATTAAAGTGACAAAATCAATTTCTTCACTTATTCCATTTGATGGATCCAAAGGAAAACGGGTAACATATGAATTAGATTAATTTTTGTTAGTAATTATGGAAATTTATTTATTTGCGCATGCCAAAATTACATTATACTTTCGCTATCAAAAATCTTCCACCATAAAGATCTTAAAACAGGGTTAAGTTTAAAAGTTTTTTTCAAATACCTCAAGTTTTGAAGAAAAAACTTGGTCGGTATACGAAAACCTTGCCACGCTTGAAAATTTAAAAACATGATTCAAAAATAACTTTTTTTGGTTTTTGATTTAACTGGAAGCATATTTATAATTTCAAGTATTTTTGCTTGAATCCGAAAATATACGAGTCGGTATTGAACATTAATTTTTTATCTAGTTTAAACACCTAATTAACAACTTATTATTCTTTAAGGATTTAAAATTAAATATTTATACTTTTAATTGAAGTAAATGTGTGTCCATGCCACGTAAGTGTCACCAGTTACTTTTTCCTTTTTTAATAAAATGTGAGTGCCCTCTTAACTTTATATTTAAACAAAAATGTAAAATTTTAAAAGATCAACCATTCACATATTGGTATGTACTATCATACGAAAATATAAATTTAGGCATTTTTTTCAAAGTATAAATCGGATCACACGTTATAGATTCGTTAATAGTTATCTTTAACACTTGAGAAAATATTTCGTTGAGTTCACCAATTTATACTGCGTAAGAAAACATAATATTGACCGATATAATAACGGGAGATCGATAATAGATTCATAGCAGACCATTCGGAGAAAATTGAAAATTATAGGAAACTCAGAATTAAATGTGTTTTGAAATAACCCGAAAAGTGACGAAATCTTATATTCTTGGTATGCAGCGATTAAATGCCTATTTCTATGTATTTATCAAGTAAAACTGAAGAAACCAAGATCAAGCGTAAAAAACAAGATGAAAGTTGATTCTGAAAAGAAGTGGTTAACCCAATCTTTTTATTTTGTTGAAATTCGATCTTAAAATGTTAAGAATCGCCAAAATTTTTAAAGCCAATTAATTAAAGAGTGATTGAACTTTATCTTTCTTGAAAGAAGAAAACATGATTTTTATATAAGGATAGTCATTACAACAAATTCATTATTCATGTTGTACAAAGGAATTCACAAACTTTTTTCGGTCAAAACTGAAACTCCGAAAGAGTGGTTTAAGAAATGAAAAAATAGAAATATCAGTGCACTGCAGTATTATATTATTCTGTTTCAGTTCAAAGATGGGTATATTAAGTAGGCATTGAGAAGCTATGTGGAGAATCGAAGCGCGAAATCACGTCTACGTTTTCTATCAACAATAACTTTGTTAGAAAACACTGATAAAAGAAAAAGTTTGTAAACTTAATCCGAATAAAAAGGAAATAATGTTATTTTAACACTTTGAGCCACATTATTTTTAATATTTGTGTTAATTATTAGAAGATATAAAGGTTTTCTTATGTTTAATTTTTCGAAAAACATGAATAGCATGAAAGGTTTAGATGACATATTTTCTGTTTAAGTTCCATGGTTGAAAATAACCCCTGTTGACACCCATTAAACCAGAACAAGAATTTTATCTCCCTGATGTCGTCGTGATATTTAAATATTATGGCGTGATGTCTTTTACGATATATCAACTGCGTGATCTGTTTGTGCGAGGCAGGATAGAGAGTTACGATGTATTTTTGTGACACCGTTTAAGTTTTGGTTAAAATTATGTTTGAGGTGCATATTAACTTTTGCGTTCTGGCTGGCTTCCCCAATTTTAATTCATTCAACGATACCGTACAAAGGATTAAATTTTGTCGCTTTCACACTTGAGAGTGAATTCAGTTCTAAGATATGATTTTTGTGACCAATATTATGTGATAATTGATAATCTACTATTATTCTGCTTGAAGAAATCTGCTGATCTCAAACATTTTTAAAATTAACTTTTTTGAGATAAGCCTCTTTCATTTCATTTTGAACCAAGTTCAGCGAGGACGGAAGCGTTACGAACTATTTTTTACAGCCCCAATATGGGGTTTATTCTGTCAAACGGCAAACAAGAATCTATGCATGTATCAGAAAATTTCATATGTGAAGTTAAAAATATGTTAGAACGTCATTAAAAATATTTTACTCGACATTGCGAAGCATTCTAGTCCAACTAGTAATTTCGTTCAAATGAAAAATAGAAATGTTTTTTTCGGGGCATTGACAATTTAACTGCCTGCTTGCCTAAATCCATTTAGGCCCTGATTTATACATGAGAGTTTACCTTTATTATAAGGTTAAAAATGTTTCATGAGCCTTATTTTCAAAATTTCTCACTCAGAAATGAATCGAAACACATCTTCAACACAAAATCGGTTTTATCATAAATTACCTAAGAAATTTGACACTTACAACCTTACCTCAAATCAAGATGAGTTGCACGAGGGTTCCTTTTGTTTTAACAATAAAATCAAACCTCTACACGTTAAATACGTGGAAAAGTCTAAAGAGCACACTTATTTTTCAGTCATTTGACACAAACTCGAAGCATTTTGTCTCACAAAAATTGAAAATATCACTGGCTTAATCTTCTATCTTTGAACGACTGTTAAACAGGGAGCCATGAACGACATTACTCGTGAAAACTATCACAAAATTTTGATCCAAATAACCGTGTCATTATCATTTTATCTTCGGAAACACGTTTTGCGGATTCTGCGTTGAGCCGAGGGTTCGACGAATTTATTTTCATTTGGAAAGATTTTCGCAATGTTTTTAACTCATTTTGATCGTTTCCTGCTTTATTTGGCCTAACATAAAGTCGAATACTCGAGATGCATATGCTTGATACTAGTTCGCCTCGTATTTTCTTTCAGGTTTTTATCGAATAAACGAAAGCCAGTTTGCATTTCTGATTCCTATTGAATGGTCAACCCATTATATTGATCAATATAAACAAAAGCCTTTTTATTCGACTTTTTAGGGAGGTTTACAAATCCACTTTTGCCTACACGGCCCACACATTTGTATTTAAAATATTACGGCGTTCAGACCTAGCACCTTCAGCTAAACTGAGCATCCCTTGTACACTTTATTGGGTTAAGACTCATTTCTTTCCACTTTTAATTTGATCGATGGTCAATCTCATTTTGTACCACGCCAAATATCAACTCAGAAATTCGTGACTAACCTTTGAAGATTGTTCTCTTCCTCTTTGCATGATAAATCCACCCCAATGTTTCGTTTTGGTAACGCTTTTAGGATGATAGAATTTCGATTTTAGTTTTTCATGTTAAGGAATTTGATACGCTAACAGATAGATCTGTGAAACAACAAGACAGGTTGTATTCAAAGCTCATCATCGAATATCAGACAATTTCGCATTCGACTGTTTACTAATGGTTAAATACAGCTCAGTTAACGTCTGCAGACTATCAGCGTGCTTCTAGTAAAATTCCAAAATTCATCTTGTCAGGATTTATACTTTAAACTTTTAGAAATGAGAATAAGGCCAAAAACATCAAAAATAATTATGAGTCTGAGGGAACTGCCAGATTTATAAGCAAGCTATCATGGTTTTTACCGTAAATCACGACCTCTTGCTCCATTCACCTTACACCTGATAAGGAAAAGAATTCAGTTTTCATTTTCTTGTTACATTAGGTTTAAAACTGCAAATTCACTCAACTCATTTTGGATAAATAATATTCTTTAAATTCACGAAAATCGCTTTTCGCAAACATGGCATCTTGTTGACTTGATACATAGAAGGCATCTCACATTTAACTAACTTAGTGATAGAATATTTAAATTGAAAAGTGTTTTAAATATTTTTATGAAAAAGAATTTGATTCTAATAAAAAAATTCCACATCAAGAATCATGAAACAACGAGTCATCTCCCTTTTTCATAAAAAACCAACCAGGCATGAAACTTTTTAATGCTTTTTATTTTTTGTCGCTAAATTGTTGGAGTTTAATTTTTTTCTTCAGATAAGGAATTAAAACAACATTTAAGTACGTTTAACAGTTTCACTAAAATGGAGAAATCTCAAATTCGTAACTTAGTACACGTTTTTGATTTAAACATTTTTATCAAAATTATAAATAAATGTTGATAAAATAAGTAAACGCGCATGCTCAACCAATATCCTATAATCACTCACTATGAACGATTTAGGCATATATTCAGTCGTAAAACCGGACAGAACCCAGTATATTGATAGAATGATTGTCTTGGAATCGCTTGAACTGTTTTTAAACGTATATCCTTGTTTTAATATTTAGATCAGTTACCTGGCATTTTTACAATTAGATGCCTTTTACTTTGGGAAATTTTGCCAATTTTGCCCTTTAAATTATTTATTAACTCACGCAGTTTGGACTTTTATCAATATTGCACTTCTTTGGCCATTGTTTAACTTCTTTGCAATTTATATTAAAGAAAATGGCCATTTTTCATTTATTGATGATGTATGTTTGTTCCGCGAGTGTGTTTTACATGTGAAGATAGTTGGTTTAGTTTTTATCGTTAATTTTAGGAATATTTGCCGTTTCCTTTCTTTTTATATGCGGAAAAGGATATAAAAGTTTGAGCAAACACTATGAATATGTTGGGTTGACTGTGATTTCGGTGTGTCTAATTTTGCACATAATAGCATCATGTTTTATATTAAGTAAAATTTTGTTAATTTTTTTTTGAAAAAAGTGTTCGGTTTCTTAAAGAATCTAAAGAATGTGAATCTGAAAAAATCTTCAAATCTCTTATTGATCCTGACTTTGGTGTTGAAGACGTTCAGTAAGAATAAAAAGTGATCAAGGACACCCCTTAACTCATTGAGCGGGATCCAATGGACAATCATCCAGTACTTGAGAAGGAGAATGGATAACCTTGTTCAATCAACTGTATTACTAGAAAATAGTGTTGAGTTTCAAAGTAGAAACATGATCGACCAGATCCACATTTAGTTTGGTATTTTTGATTATCGTTTTTATAAAATCTACCTTTTTGCTCAAACTATAATAGCTCAAAATAAAAAGGAAATAAGTTTGACTTTTCGATCTGTTTTAATTTTGATTTTATACATCGGCGTTGTATATTTTAATGTCTCCTGACATTCAACAAGGTAAATAAGTAGTTTATTTTTATCTACATTAAAAAGTCATTCTCTGAAGTCTGGAGAATGAACGCATTTAAAACTTCGTACGAATAAAATATTGCTTTGTTGTTAGTTTTGAGAGAATGAGGTGGTAACTTCAAAGATATGAACAGAAAAACCATTTTGGGCTGAATGATAATTTTAAAGTACAATAAGCTTATAAACTGATACTATACTTAAACCGCGAGATAAAGTTTCAAACATCAGCAGATAACTCATAAGTGGTATTAGCTATTTTTGCGTTTATAAGCTTAATAATTTGACTCCTCCAAAGCTTATAACGCAGGTAGAAATTATTCTGGGCCTGTGATTATATCCCCCATCTTTTTATTAGCCTTTATTGTTTTTTCGCTGTGGATTTTACAGTCCTCTCACAAGTTAAGATGTCACCATATCTAGGTTTAAAATGTAAAAGGCAATAAAAAGAGCGCACAGATATAATTCACCATTTTGTTTCTTTTTATTTCTTCACAAACATTTTGGGGAATAATTAAGTTAATCGTATATTCAATTAAATTGTAGAAATCGTAATATATTTCTTTGTAATTTGAACCTTAATTTAAGGCGTTTCAGGGTTTGGTGAAGAAAAAATGCACTGTTGTACTCTGGCTTCGAAAGCCCGAATTTCGCTTTTTCCTACGCTTCTATTCAGGTGTATTTGCTCAGGTTTATCAGCGTGTCGCGACATCTTCTTCATTTATTTCATAAGTGGATAGGTCAGAAAACATTTTTAACAGCGTAATTATGAATAAATTAATAGATAAGAGGATTCAACGCGTCTAACTATTTTAAAAACGTGCCCAACTGGATTCAATTCATAATCCGAATAATGTGAATCAAGCCTGGAGGATAATTGAAACGTCATCGAAGAACATATAGATTTTTGAGGGAATAACTTTCTGTGGAGTAAATTTCCTGAATAGTGTTTTGAGTGTTTCACTTTTGAAGGGATTAAAGGTTACTTTATATGCTTGAATTCAACCCAATTAATCTTCAAGCGCGAAGTACTAGAATGTTTAAACTGACTTGATTATTTTCAGATTTGATTGTCTTAAATTTCAAAAACATTTTTTTCATTAAAACTCGAGTGTTAAATTATATGTTCTGCTTGTGATTAACTTTTCCTTTTAAAACTAGCGTCCTCCCTTTTTATTTGGATTTGTTTCACAACAGTGATCAGAACCAAACTATTTTAGATTTCTCAAATGACGACATTATTTTAACTAATGTAAACTGCATCAAAACTAAGTATACTGAATAATTTCGATTCACGTCGTTGTAAACAGCTTTTTTGAAGATGTGAACGCAGATGAAATCCTGCCTACGTCTTTTTCGTGTTATACTCCATGACAATGATTCGTAGAAGTTGAAAGAAAATAGCGATGAGTTTTCTTTCACGGTTTGGTATCGTGTTCAAAAATACAAAATTTTGTTTTTAACAGTGAATTTAGAAGTGTCTAAGTATCAAGAGACTACTCCGAGATTAACCTTGTAAATTGTTTCTAACCTATTGGGACTATCGAACATTGATAAAAGCTTCCGTTTAAAATTCACAGAATTAAACAGGATCGTTTTAATCAAATAAAACTCGGTCGTATTATAACTAAATTATTTATTATTTAGGACGATTTAGATGAATTTTTATTAATTCTTAAGTTTAAGGTAACTTCGGTGAAATGATAATAAAGAGTTTGAACTTGATCTTTAAATTTTCTGAAATAAAATACAAAGATAATATTTCTCCCCTTAAAGTAAAATATAAAACTACGAAGGAGTTAATAAACATCAAAAGCGTAATAAAACATACTTTTATGTTCTATCATTAACTAATGTCAGAGTAAAAGGTTGAAGTGCTGTGGGAGGGATTTATTCTTTACCTTCTGTGATATTCAAAATCGCTGTGGTTTCAGACCCTAAAATTCGATAGTGCTAACAAATAAAAAATTGTAACAATCACTTTCATTCCTTACTGTATGTGAGTCAGAAAATTCTTATCACTCTCATGCATGTTAAATGATCACGCCTCGTGTGTATTTCGTTTGTCATTGCATATAACTACACTCTTTATTTAAGTTTTTACAATCTATACAACAAATTTCTACTTTTGAAGGTGTTTTAGTCATTATTTAACGATTCGAGGAGGTTTTTCAACTCTCAATTTCGTCACATGTTTTGGGTTTAATTGCTTTCATCCCTACAATGGTTCCCCAAGTAACAAATTTACGTTGCTTCAACTAAAAACGCTAAACTGTTTTAGACATCAAGAAACCCTGGTAATTATCGTATGAAAAATCAAATAACACCGTTGATCTTTTCAACTGAAGGGACTATTACAAATCCTCACTCTTCTATAAACATAGTTATATCTTCCAGATCATAGCTCTACGGAAGAAGGAATTTTTTCATTTTAAAATCAGTTTGACAAACTATTCATCAAACATATAGAGTTGGCACAGTCTAATCTCCCAGATTCAAATAATATTTGGCTTAGATAAACCGAAATCGGTCACTTGCAATTCTAAAGAAGAGGAGACGTTTTTCAGACTTAATTCTAAGATGTTTACTTCTATGGTATTCACAAGCCGTAAATTTTAAGCTGTTAATGTTTTCTGGTTCCAAACTAACTGTTCTTCGGAATACTTAATTTGTTCGTTCTTAAAAATATGGTATGCTTTCATTTTACTGTAGGTGCTCTTGTCTGTCGCTAAAACATCACCATATGGCGCTCTTTCTCAAGTTTAGTATTTCCGGAGTTTCGTCTTTAGGCTCGATTTGATGATAAAATATCATTTTTAAATCATAAAAACTCCTGGCACATGAAAAATTTGTTAAATTTTTTGAATTTATTTAAAAATCCTGATCTATTGTTTCAGAGAACTGATCAAAACGCTTCCTGGTCAGTTCACGCCATTTAAACAGTTGAATTTATCGTATCAACTTGATACTCTTACTTTTTTGTGCACCTCACAGGCGTGCGATCTAACCGTTTGTAAAACAAAGAATTAACAATCAAAATTGTAAATGCGACAAATCAGATGGTTGATTTAATATGGTATCCGACTTCAACCACTTTTATTTGGAATACTTTTTCAATTTATTGAGTTTGCTCAATAGCCATTCAAATACACACCAATACTGATATATATCTCTCGATCATTGTAATATTTCGAACTTTTCTGGGAATTTATTTATACAAAAACAGTCTAAATGAGGGAAAAACTTTCCCGCGTGTTATATATATTATGCGCGTTCAATCAAATTCAATAATGGCAGAAACATAAGCATAAAAGCAGTTTACAAAAGCATATCTTGTAAGAATCTCAATGTTACCAACGAAAAACCAAATTATTGTGAGGATGTGTGCATTCATTATATGCAGAGTTAAAAATTTAAGACATGGCTTGATTCAATAACACTCATCAAGTTATTTTTTAGAGTTAACCTTTTATCATTTATTCAAAAAAATGGCCAAAGTTAAAATCATTTAATTTACTGATTTAGTTTGTCATTTAAAATTATTAGATTGTTTTTATAGGCTTGGTAAGTTCGAGGGGACAGTATTTAAGGTACTTACAAGAGGCTGTTGAATAGCAAAATGAAGAAAATATCACTAAATAAGCTTTCATGATATAATCCTTAAAAATAGTCATCCTTATCAAGTTAAATGCAAGTTAAGGTTTCAATTCTTTTGTCAAATAAATTCTTGTAAACTCGCAGAATAGGATTTCTCCACTTAGTTTGAATCCTTTGGCTTATATTCGATAAAAATTTCATTTTAACAACAGGTAGTCACAACACCGTCTTATTTACACCAGTTTCTTCTATGTTGGCTAAAATAACAACAGGCTATATTTCACGCTATCGATTGCATTACCATATTTTATAAGATACTAATGATAATTTTATCATATTTCAAGTATTTAAAATTCGTAAAATTATAAAATAACTTACTCATTATAACATTTTATGGTTTAATTCAATCACATAAGAAAATGACTCTCATTTAATAAATTGACATAGACAGCCTCTATGAAGTTTAATCTTCACTTTGAATCCTCTATCTGGAGTCAAAAATCAAAATTGATTCGATAGTTTAAAATAATAAGAAATTTAAGATTCCTGGCTTTGTGTATGACAATGGTGGCGGATATATGGAATATCATACGTTTAACAAACCAAAAGAATCAAATATCGTTCGATTAGTTTTTGGGGTACTTACCTACAATCCTCACTTGATAATGTTTCTTTTGTTCCAAAACCAATTTAATTTGATAAAAATGTTTCAGATAACATTTTGAAGTAATTCAGTTAAAAATATGTTTTTTGGCTTCTTTTAAGTGTAAAGTATTTTAACACCGAATGATGAGTTGTGACGAATGGAAACTATAAACTAATCCATTAAAGGATCGAACAAAATTTATGATTGATAAATCATTAACTTGGTTAAAAATTCGAAGAGTAATACTAATTCATCAATCTATTCAAATTTGTCGCTCGGAGAATGAGAGAAGTTTTTCAATATTTTAAATGCTTTTTGAAAGATTACGAAGAACGATAGAAAAATCAAAATCTTTTTCGGTGTTACAAAATATGTAAGATTTGTATAAAATGTTTACAAAAATACATCTTTGCCTAGCATGCTTTAAATCATCGCGATAATAACGAAAAATTCCCCATTTAACTTGCAGTATTGTTTGTTAACGAAAACTGAGAAACAGGTTATCTGTCATTGTATTTAAAACTTGTTATCCTTTGTCATTTTGTTGATATTTCAAACTAATACCAAAAGTCTTTTTGTGGCGCAAAGATTGAGTAGATTTTCAGGGATTATTTGGAAATAATGTTTAGGTATAATTAGTTTCATTCCTATTGTATGTACCAGAAATCTTATGGTGTTAGACTTTCCCCCACTCAAACCAACACCCTCTCCTCTGCATATTAGAGCAACCTCACCTTGGGGTATTGATTAATTGACGGATAGGAAGTCCCTAACTTCCATAAGATAAATAATCAATCATACTTTTAGACCGAAAATTAATACTGCTCCATTTGTAGTTTCTGAGATGAAATTCTTGATATCAATCTCGTCCTTAATCAAACGCTCATTGAGAGCACAATAAACATATTCTCTTCGCATTGTACAAAACTGATATTTTTAAAGTAGTTGTTTACTCCAAGCATGGCATTTACAATCAGTTATTATATACTCTCAAATATCTCCTGACTCGGCTGATCTTAGAAACGAATTGGTTGTGTTTTAAAAATCCCTGCATAAGTATTAGAGAAAACCATACCACAGTATTTTCACACATGGTGAAGTTGTTTGGTAAGGCCGCTAGAGGATGGTAACGTGCTTCATAATTTCTTCCTTATGATGGGAATATGTAACGAGTTGTTCTGCTTTGCCATGATATTCTTCCTTAACTCCTATCCGTCTAAAAGTGGTTTCTGCAAATATACCGAACTACTGCGCAGTATGATTAAGTGACACAGTTATTGGAAAGAAATTCTCTTGGCTGGGTTTATCTCTAAGACTATTTACCTTTTCCTCTGTTTAATTATGACAAATCGAAGGTTTGCTCAAAGATCCTTTTCATCACTGTGTAATTTCTCTGTTAAATCTTCTTCTTGGTTGATGAAGTATTCATGCAAATCACACAAAATGGATTCTTTTCAGCGAAATGACGAACAATGCAGGTTGCCATAAAGATTAAATTAATGTGTTTTTGGTGATTTTTAGTTTTATACAAATATTTCCACTGTTATCAGATTACATTAATTTTTGCACAAATAAAATTGATATACTATGAACTAAATTTCAAAATATAATGTTTTCGTGTTCGAGGTGACTGATTAACCATCGTTCGATTTCTATGAACGAATCTGTCAAGTATATGAAGCTATTCAAAGCTTTAATGTCCATTACACATTAATTTGGCTTTCTTTTTCAGCCGAATTGACCTTGAACGAGCTATTCTGTGGACAAGAGTAAGGCCAAGATTCTTGGATTTTGAACATAAATGAGTGATGAACATGATGTGCACAAAATGTTGTTCACAAAAAATCTACTAAATTGATACCTCTGAGGCTGCGATTTAACGCCACATTATCAAATCAACTTAGTCCTGGATATGTCAATGACAGTGAGTTCGTCTAGTTATGTAGTAGGTTGGCTCATTATAAGCTCCAATCCTTCCCTTAGAATGAAGGTAAGGTGATAAATTGTGAATCACATATAATTAAAATCATGTAAAAATTAAAATATTTATACTTTTAGGATTAAATCATGTTCTCTATACATCAAGAAATATTGAAGCAAAATTTAATAAACCATAGTTTTTTGCTGGATAAAGATGGTCATTCAGAATTTCTCTGCTGACCACAGGTTTGATAGTAAAACTCTAAAAGAGATTTTAAATTTTTATTGAAGAGCACATAAAATTTTTACAATAATAAAGTTGATTGCTGTATTCTTTCCCTCCAAACCTTGATATAAATTTAACTGTGAAAACTTCGTGATTGTTGATTTAACTTTTCTAAACATAAAATTCCATGAGTATTTTTCCTTTTCTTCTGATACTTATATCGCTGGTTACACTATATTTTCATCATTTATAGTTCAAAAATAAATAAAAAATCTTAAAAAGTATGTTTTATTATGTTGGAGTTGATTAGTTGTGACAACGGTTATAATGAGTACCTTTCAGTTAAACCTTTTAGCGTATGTATAAACTATGTTTGAACCTTAACAAGATTTTAATTTTCAGGATCGAAATTCATTATTATTTACATTTTTTCATTTCATGGATTTTTATTCCATTCATTCGACAAGGTTTACTGAGGGAACGACAACCTATTCTCCATTCATATTGTTGAGACTACAAAATGAAAAGCTATCATGGGTCCTTAATGTGTTCGATTTCCATCACAAAGCAAAAGTCAGGTCTTTATTAGATAATACGCCTCAATAAGTTGCTTGTGCCAGAACCATGAATTTGAGTTTATTTGATACACAATATAGTTTCTGAAACATATTATTCATCTTTGTTAGATTTTCGATCAAACTGATATCTTTTAATTTTGATCATTTGGAACTTATGATTTCTGAATTTCTTATATTTAGCTTTTTTCAATGCTGTATATTGTTATAATTTCATCAATTTTAAGGTTTCATGGATTTAAATATTATAAATTAAAATATAATAGTTTCTTTTCTGTGGCAAAATAATAATTTATCAGAGTACCAATGATTTATGTTAATTTTTCCCCTCAGCTATTAACTTTCAGTTTAAAATATAAAATACATTATCATACACTTTTTTTCGAAATAAATTCAATTCTAATTCTGTCAAGAGCTTTATTTAGTCTGATCGAAGACTTTAAATCATCCATTTAACTGTAGGATTGTACGCTTAATCATATCAACTGCATAAGGTAGTTTTTTCTTTTTTAATGAACAGATAAATTTTCATACCTTCGTCGATTTACATAAAAAGTTAATGTTTGAATAAAATTATAAATTTATTTTCTTTCAGAAGCACTATTAAGGAAATAAATTTCACAAAAATTCTCGAAAGAGGCTTAATAAATATTAATACCTTGAAAATGATGGTATCAAACACGATGATTTCTTCGTTGTTATTACACTTTGATTGATTGTCACATAAAAAAACCACCTTTATCTTTGTGAATTTTTTCCAAAATAGTTCTATCAAACTATAAATTAATCAAATATTTATTTTTTTAACCCTTCGACAAAGCTCCTATATTGGTCCATATTTAGGAGTAATACACTGATACTAGAAATTTTTTACAATAATTTTACAACAGTAAGGTGTTATATCTGTTGAATAAAAAATTTTGTAAACAGTGAAACTTCGGAAATTGAACGATCATAGTAAAAAGGTTAAACTTCAACTATTGACAGAATATTCACAAAGATAACCCCTGCTAACATCCTACAACAGGCATTTCGAAAAATATCTTCCATAGTTCTTGAAATATGTGTTCCTTAAATCACAAAAAAGATGAGTTTACACGCTTCAACTTTGCAAATAGTGAAAATCTATACTTTGCACGAAATCCTAAATTTTTAAATGTTCAATAATCTTCACTCAAAGTGTGATGAGTTTTTATTTATTCAATTACTTAATTGTGTCTGAAACTTAAATACATTCCTAATGGATTAATGCTGTGGATTTTGAAATAATCTCGTCTCGAACCATGAGACAAATTTAGCCTGTTCATACTTTGTGAGAATAAGACAATTTTTTAGTTTGTAGTGCGGGATCAATTAAATTTGTGTGGACATAGCAGATGATCTTACAGAAACATTTTCAACCGTATACCTCGCTGTTAAACAGAATGTTAACACATGGATGTTAAATATTTTATATTTTGATGAATACTTGTTCAAAATAAATATTGTATTCATAAAAGTTATTTATCTTAGAAATTTTAGGTTTATTTATTTTTTCGTTTAAGCTCTGCTGACCAGACGTGGGTTGTTCAGCGCCATGCCACCATGAGGCATTCTCGTCAAATTTTCTATATTGCTGTTGTTAAATCCACTAAAAATTTCATTCCTTCTTTGGGCAATATATGAAGCCATATCCCTCCTGTATCAGTTATTTGAAAGCAGGATCAACCATTTTCGTTGAGGCAATGTATGATAACCCTCATATCCGGCCACGATAAGTTATAAACTTCCTTTACGCCTGTGGCTCGTCTGAGCTCCCTGGTCTTCAACAGTCAAGTGTCATTTCTCTCCATCCCTCTAACTTTATGATTTGATAATATCCCTGTCTATCAGCTCTCCAACAGACAAGCTCTACTCCGATTGTTTTGATATGATCAAACCATTTGGAAGTGTTCGACGTGGAGTGTCTCATTTTCTCAATAATTCGGTCAACTCTCTCTGGGATGTGATTCTTTGTTCATTCAGTTCCAAAATCTCGAGGCTTTACTCCGTATATTGGCTGGCATTTGTCAAGAAAAACGTACTTATGTACGAAGCTTCTCTGGTTCAAATTATGAACGAGTCTATTGGGAATGTTTTGTTACCTTTAAAAATCATTCGCTTTTGGATCTATAGAACTGCAGTTTGTTATTAAAGATAGTTTAGTCGCATTTAAGACAGGTGGTTAGTGACATTGCAAAAACTCAACAGTCACGAATGGAATTTACTCGAAAGGAGCTCGTTTTATCATAGTTGACAGCTGTGAGCATATACATATGAAGGTTTCGATCTCACTCGATAAGTTTATATATCCTCTGTCAGACTAAATATCCTTTCATAACTTAACTAAACCTTAAAAATGCCTGATTTCAGTCTCAAATAAGTTGATATACACGTCTAGCTTTTCAAAGTGATCAGCTCAGCTTTGATCTACCTGTTTGATAGTGTGAAAACTGAATTTCATGATTACTGCCTTTTAAACTTTCCATTTGTATCAAAGATGACGATATATAACATGGCTTCTTTGGGCTTAAAAAATATGATGTACACTCTGCGAATAGATAAAAATGTTATTTGAGTTCACAAATCATTTTTTAAAGAAAAAACAGAACATGGGCCAAGAATATAAAATTGACTAAAATTGGAGTATTCATTACATCCTGTACCTAAATGTTTTATCAGGTATCCTCGGTAAAAATGGGATCACGTCGTTGATGTATAAATATTATCATAATTCAACAAAGTGAGGATTTGAAAATGAACTCTGTTGGTGGTTTTGTGAATGCATGAAATGCAACCATTGGCAGCGTTGTGCCGAGAGATAAAGATCCCATTTACCACAAATTTATTGACTCTGATTCTCTTTAAATGTTTTCCATGTTTAGGACCAACGTGACAATCGTTTTGTCTTGATTTTAGAAAAGAGATTATGTTTGTGTTTTTGCAGATTGATATAGCCAAACACATTACCAAGTACTTTTATAGAACAGTCCAAAAGAATGATAGGAGGGAAGGGAATAATTAATGACTAAATGCTACATAAAATCCCCCATAAAATTAACATTCACTTTGGTAGATATGAAAATATTTCGTTATTGAATTGACAGTATTGATTATTACGAACGGTATTGAAAATTTGATGAGTCTTTAAATAACTACTAACATTATTAAATAGATTTAAGATATCTCACCAATAGTCGAGCAAGGGAAAGAGTCTCTAATTGTGTCGACAATAAAGAAAAGTTGATATTACAACGAAAAAGGGCCTAGAACACACCACATATGTTTTTAGCCAATTTTCAGTTGCCTAAGCTTAATTGAAAGGTAGGCTGTATTTAGGTTGTGAGAAAAAATAATAGTCTTTAATGTAGGCTTAAGGAATTGATTCTAGTTAGCGGCTTGAGCACGGATAAATAAATAGAAATCCTTCAATGTTTAAACATATTAAGTGTAATTGCGCAGCTTTTAAGGTTATGATACACACGCTTTTAAAGAAACCTACCTTAATTTTCAGAATTTGAGGATAATAATTAAAATCTGGTGAGAGGAAAACAACTTTTCACATCTGAATAAAAGTTGAAAACATACAGATAGAGGTGGTTCATTCTTAAAGTTCCTTTTTAGTGACCGTTAATCGAACTGTTTAATATGAATACATGCTCCTTCAATTGGGCATCATTATAAAACTATCAATTTACAATGGAATAATGGTCTCATCAATAAATCGAATTTAAGGTTTTGCGCAGTTTTATCAACGGTATAATATTGATAACTTTTCCCACTTAGAAGAGGCCTTGACAAAGGTGAGAAAAGGTTTTGTTAACTGTTTGCAGAGAAAGGTTAACTTTTACCAATCTTCTTTAACCCTACCTCTGTCACACAAACTACAAGAATTGAGTAAAAATGACGAGTCTGGCATATAATTAATGAAAGAGGCTCGTACACCTTTGAATACATGCTGGTTAAATCTTGATGAGAATTTTTTAATTTTTAATGATCAATTCATACAAACATTCAAGTTCTTTTGCAAGAAATTGTTAACTCAACCTGGAAAAATCTTATTTAAAATGGAATTGTAAATATGGTGTGTTTCTGAGATGATAAATCCAAAATTATGGTCATGTAATCTATTAAAGCATGAAGACGATAGCAGTTGAAATTGAGATGAATGTTTCTGTGGAAATAGTTTGCGTCGTATTGTTGCACAAGTTTTAAACTGGTTCTGAACGATCTTTTAACTATGAATATAACGCACAAAAGTTGAATTAAATAAACAACTAAGTTGTTAAGAACGTATCTGGTTTTGTATATGGATTGTAAAAGTCTAGTTTTAACGTTTATATTAATTTTTGTTTTCTTGAGGACATATCACAAGCCTTTGAAAAATATATTTACTGTAAAAATCATCTTCATAAAACAGCAATCTCAGAAGTCGAAAGATGAATCGTTGAGCATTCTAAAAATTTTAAATAAAAATTGTGTTTAAAAACAAAATAGCATCTTCTATATCGAGTGTTTACTTGATAGGACCCCTCAAAATGGGTGAATGGGAAATCTTATCTTCTCATAATAACAGGTTATTTTAAATCTACATTTTTATAATTCGTTATTATCAAAGATTCTTATACTAAAGATTAAATCTTATCATATTCTTAGTAATAAGATATGGATTATCGTTGAAGGATATATTTTAAAAAATATTTGTCGATATTAAATCCAATTTATGAGAATGCTTGCAATTATCTGATTTAAAAAAGAGGAGACAGAATAAGATATAAAAACATTGGATCACTTCCTGTTTTTTAACGTCACACGATCCTGAGACATTTTTATATCTTTTGAAGGCATCTTATACAGTAGAAACGACTGCATATAGACGATACTGGACCTTTTAAAGACAAATTTTATCAGGTGTCAGTTGTCATGCATTTAAAGCTGCTTGAAACCGCGATAGTAACCCATCTAGATACCAAAAGTACTGTTCACTTAACCGAAGTCAGGTGACTCATCCTGGTATTCCAGATTTCATGTTTAAAGGTCATTAAACTGTTTTACATGCAAAGAATTCAAATCATTCGCAAGACCATTTTAATTTAATCCTGCGAAATAAACTCAGTATCATCGCTATACTAATGAGGAGGTTTAAATGCTGATCGATATTTAAGGAGAATATCTGTTTAAAAGGCATAAATCATCCTATGATATCAGATATTTCTTCATAATTCTGATGTGTTTACAAGGAGTGGATCAATCATCAACTGGCTGCACTCCTTCAAATTTGATGGAATGAGAAATTATTTTTTATCGATGCAAATTTAATTTGGTCAGACATTTGATGGAAACCCTATTTTTAGGAATGTCAAAAAAGTCTTATAATGAATTATGCCTTGTAAATAAAACATTTGACAAAATTAAGGATGTATGATGCAACAATAAAAACAATAAATTTCATAAAACTGTTGATTGTAATAAACTAAATTGGTCTATTTTCTCATGAGGAGATTGCTGGTAACAAGATTAAAAGGAATTGTGCTTGCCATTTCGGAATTAAATAGACGGTCGGAAAAACGAAACAACAAAATCTTTCAGAAAAAGAACATCAGGACTATGATAATCTAAGCCAACTACTAACACTGAGATTAGCCTGATATCAAAAGCTCAATGATATAAAAAGCTCCTTTCAAGAACTTATTTTATGTATTTTTTCGAGATTCATGTGGACGATGTTTTATGACTTATATGTTGTTTAGTTTTACTCAAGGGCGAAGAAAGATTGTAACTATATCCTCAATTATAAATAGATTGACAAAATCAAAAGAGAAAAGACACTGTTTTATTAGAGTTGATTCAAGATGACAGCAAAAAATCATTTTATCGGGTTCGTCAAATTGATGCTTAATGTCTGGATAAATGTCAAAATTTCACGCGCCAGAAACTTAGGTGTTCTTATGGGTTGAAACGAACAACCCTTAACAGATTGTAATCTACAAGGGTTTGAAAGGAGACAGTTTTATTTGGTTTTTCTAAATATACGTTCAGATAATGATAATGGGCCTCCTAAAAAACATTAAGTAAACAGGGTCAACCTAGATTTCTTTAAGGAAACACGAAGCCAAAAAATTAAGTCTCCTCAAGACCGCAGAGGGTAGGATGAAGTTTTATAAACTGTTAATCAAACAATAACAGTATTCAGACTTCCTTATATGGATATGTACAGAAAATTCATCCAAATACGGCGAAAATGCCTGTATACAGTGCCTTTCAGTTAGCGAATAATTTTAACCTCTTTGAATAGGTTCTGTTTTTATATTTCAATAGCTTACTGTTCTCAAAAAAAAATTTTCAAAATCACATAGTGTATCTATGGTGGCAGTTTATAGTTAAAATAATCAATGAATATCAATTTTCATATTTTTTTCATTTTTTTGAAAAATCGATTAATTCAACCTGATTGAATGGTTTTACTTCAGCATTTGGCAGATAAATATAACACATTCATATGTTGTTCTTGAAGTTCTAAATTTATTTTGAAAATTTTATCAATAATATCAATGTTTTCAAATTATTTAAGTTAGTCAAAAATGTATTTAATCAAATTTTAGCAAAATCATATTTTTATCACATATACTTCAAAGTAACAATTTCAACACAAAACATATTTAATAAATCTACTGTTAATTAATATTTAATCTTCTAAGGGAAGAATCATAGACCTCATAATATTATTTAACAAGCTGAAGATTAATGAATAAAAATAACCAACCATAATTCTTAACTTAAATTTGTGATAGTTCCATTAGATTGTATTTTTTTCTGCAGATCTGTTAATTTTAAGAATAAATGTTAAGGTCAATATATAATGAGAAATTAATTTAAGATTTATAAATGAATACATAATTTTAGAAAAATCGGCTTTAAAATTTGAGATTTTGGCAAATCATTCATATGAAATCAACAAAAATTCATACATTTTTTCAAAATATTGATTTCTAATAATACAATAATTTTCAAATTATATTTTGAGGAAAAATTAATACATAAATTTTAGCAAAATTTCAACGATTTCTTTATTTGAAAATAATGAATCAATACTTTTTAAAAATCCTAGACAAATTTTCTGTATGTTATGTTTTTTTTTGAGTTAAATACTTGATTTTATCAATAATATCAATGTTTTCAATTACGTAAATGATGACAAAAGACGTTAAGATCATAAATTTTCATCAAATTACTATGTAAAATCCTTTATTCCAACGAAAATCCTCATTTTTATCCGTTTTTTCAAATCACATTCATATTCTTGTTCTTGAGTTAAATACTTGATTTTATCAATAATATCAATAAAGTTTCAAATTATATTTTGAGTCAAAAATTAATACATAAATTTTAGCAAAATCATATATTTGTGAAATTCAATGATCATCACTTTTTGAAAAATTCAACATTTGTCTGTTTTTCAAATCTCATTCATATGTCACTTGAGTTTTGAGTTAATACTTTGATTTTATCAATAATATCAATATCAATGTTTTCTAAATTATATGAGTCAAAATATAAATTTTTTAGCAAAATCATATATTTGCGAAATTCAATGGATCATCACTTTTTGAAAAATCCAATATTTTCGGTTTTTTCAAATCTCATTCATATTCGTTAAATACTTGATTTTATCACATCAATTATCCTCAATGTTTTCAAATTATATTTTGAGTCAAAAAAGCCAAATATAAATTTTAGCAAAATCATATATTTGCGAAATTCAATGGATCATCATTTTTGAAAAATTCAACATTTTTGTCGTTTTTTCAAATCCATAAATTAATTTGTTCGAGTTAAATACTTGATTTTATCAATAATATCAATGTTTTCAAATTATATTTTGAGTCAAAAATTGAATATAAATTTTAGCAAATAAAATATTTGCGAAATTCAATGGATCATCATCACTTTTGAAAATCCAACATTTTTCCGTTTTTTCACAATTCATATTGCTGTTCATTTTTTGAGTTAAATACTTGATTTAAGAAAATATCAATGTTTTCAAATTATATTTTGAGTCAAAATATAGTCAATAAATTTTAGCATAATCATATCTGCAAATTCAATGGACAATCTTGAAACTAATTCAACTTTTGAAAAATCCAACATTGTTCCGTTTTTTCAAATCATTTCATATTTGCTTTCTTATGAGTTAAATACTTGATTTTATCAATAATATAATGTTTTCAAATTATATTTTGAGTCAAAAATTAAAATATAAATTTTACAAAATCATATATTTGCGAAATTAATGATCATCACTTTTGAAAAATTCAACATTTTCCGTTTTTTCAAATCTCATTCATTCAAGCTGTTCTTGAGTTAAATACTTGATTTTATCAATATATCAATGTTTTCAAATTATATTTTGAGTCAAAAATTAATACACATAAATTTTAGCAAAATCATATATTTGCGAAATTCAATGAATCATCACTTTTGAAAAAATCCTAACATTTTCCGTTTTTTTCAAAACATTCATTCATTGCTGTTCTTGAGTTAAATACTTGATTTTATCAATAATATCAATGTTTTCAAATTATATTTTGAGTCAAAAATTAAATATAAATTTTAGCAAAATCATATATTTGCGAAATTCAATGGAATCATCACTTTTTGAAAAATCCAACATTTGTCCGTTTTTTCAAATCACATTCATATTGCTGTTCTTGAGTTAAATACTTGATTTTATCAATAATATCAATGTTTTCAAATTATATTTTGAGTCAAAAATATAACATAATTTTAGCAAAATCATATATTATGAAATTCAATGATCATCACTTTTTGAAAAATCAACATTTTCCTGTTTTTTCAATCACATTCATATGCTTTCTTGGAGTTAAATACTTGATTTTATCAATAATATCAATGTTTTCAAATATTACTTGAGTCAAAAATTAATCATAAATTTTGGCAAATCATAATTTGCGAAATTCACAAGTGGATCATCACTTTTGAAAATCCAACATTGTCCGTTTTTTCAAATCTCATTCATATTGCTTTTTTGAGTTAAATACTTGATTTTATCAATAATATCAATGTTTTCAAATTATATTTTGAGTCAAAATTAATACATAAATTTTAAACTGTAAATATCATATTTGCGAAATTCAATGGATCATCACTTTTGAAAATCCAACATTTGTCCGTTTTTTCAAATCATTATGAAATCAGTGATTCTTTGAGTTAAATACTTGATTTTATCAATATATATCAATGTTTTCAAATTATATTTTGAGTCAAAAATTAATACATAAATTTTAGCAAAATCATATATTTGCGAAATTCAATGAATCGATCACTTTTTGAAAAATCCTTTCAAGAAAATCACATTCATATTGCTGTTTTGAGTTAAATTGATTTATCAATAATATCAATGTTTTCAAATTATATTTTGAGTCAAAAATTAATACATAAATTTTAGCAAAATCATATATTTGCGAAATTCAATGGATCATCACTTTTTAAAAATTCAACATTTGTCCGTTTTTTCAAATCAAAGTCATATTGCTTTTGAGTTAAATACTTGATTTTATCAATAATATCAATGTTTTCAAATTATATTTTGAGTCAAAATTAATACAAATATATAAATTTTAGCAAATATATATTTGCGAAATTCAATGGATCATCACTTTTTGAAAATCCAACATTTTAAATGTTTTTTAAAATCTCATTCTCATATTACATATTGCTGTTCTTGAGTTAAATACTTGATTTTATCAATAATAGCAATGTTTAAAATTATATTTTGAGTCAAAAATTAATACATAAATTTTAAAAATCATATATTTGCGAGAAAATTCAATGGAAGGATCATCACTTTTTGAAAAATCCAACATTTGTCCGTTTTTTCAAATATATTGTCATATTCAAGTTAAATACTTGATTTTATCAATAATATCAATGTTTTCAAATTATATTTTGAGAAAATTTAATACATAAAATTTTAGAGTAAAATCATATATTTGCGAAATTCAATGGATCATCACTTTTGAAAAATTCAACATTTGTCCGTTTTTTCAAATCTCATTCATATTGCTTTTCTTGAGTTAAATACTTGATTTTATCAATAATATCAATGTTTTCAAATTATATTTTGAGTCAAAATTAATACAAATTTTAGCAAAATCATATATTTGCGAAATTCAATGGAACATTTTGAATCACTTATTGAAAGATCCTATTTTTCCGTTTTTTCAATTCACATTCATAAATAAATTTGTTCTTGAGAAAATTGAAATTTTATCAAAATTTAATCAATATCATCACAATTGTTTTCAATATTTTGAGTCAAAATGTACATAAATTTTAGTAAATCAAATATTTTGCGAAATTCAATGGATCAATAATACTTTGAAAATCCAACATTTTTCCGTTTTTTCAAATCACATTCATATTGTTCTTGAGTTAAATACTTGATTTTATCAATAATATCAATGTTTTCAAATTATATTTTGAGTCAAAAATTAAACATAAATTTCAGAAATATCTATGAAGATCAAAATTATGAATCATCACTTATTGAAAAATCCAATTTGTTTTTTTTTAAAATCACATTCATATTGCTGTTCTTGAGTTAAATACTTGATTTTATCAATAATATCAATAAAGCTAAATTATATTTTGAGTCAAAATTAATACATAAATTTTAGCAAAATCATATATTTGCGAAATTCAATGGATTCATCACTTTTGAAAAATCCTAACATTTTCCCGTTTTTTAAAATCACATTCATATTGATTTTTTTTGAGTTAAATACTTGATTTTATCAATAATATCAATGTTTTCAAATTATATTTTGAGTCAAAAATTAATACATAAATTTTAGCAAAATCATATATTTGCGAAATTCAATGGATCATCACGTTTTGAAAAATCCAACATTTTTCCGTTTTTTCAAATCAAAGTCATATTCATTTTTTTTGAGTTAAATACTATTATTAATCAATTAAACAATGTTTTCAAATTATATTTTGAGTCAAAAATTAATACATAAATTTTAGTAAAATCATATATTTGCGAAATTCAATGGATCATCACTTTTTGAAAAATCCAACATTTGTCCGTTTTTTCAAATCACATTCATATTGCTGTTCTTGAGTTAAATACTTGATTTTATCAATAATATCAATGTTTTCAAATTATATTTTGAGTCAAAAATTAATACATAAATTTTAGCAAATCATATATTTGCGAAATTCATTCAATGGATCATCACTTTTGAAAAATCCAACATTTGTCCGTTTTTTCAAATCACATTCATATTGCTGTTCTTGAGTTAAATACTTGATTTTATCAATAATATCAATGTTTTCAAATTATATTTTGAGTCAAAAATTAAAATATAAATTTTCGCAAAATCATATATTTGCGAAATTCAATGGATCATCACTTTTTGAAAATCCAACATTTTTCCGTTTTTTCAAATCTCATTCATATTGCTTTTTTGAGTTAAATACTTGATTTTATCAATAATATCAATGTTTTCAAATTATATTTTGAGTCAAAAATTAATACATAAATTTTAGCAAAATCATATATTTCGAAATTCAATGGATCATCACTTTTGAAAAATTCAACATTTGTCCGTTTTTCAAATCTCATTCATATTGCTTTTCTTGAGTTAAATACTTGATTTTATCAATAATATCAATGTTTTCAAATTATATTTTGAGTTAAAAATTAATACATAAATTTTAGCAAAATCATATATTTGCGAAATTCAATGAATCATCACTTTTGAAAAATCCAACATTTTCCGTTTTTTCAAATCTCATTCATATTGCTGTTTTTGAGTTAAATACTTGATTTTATCAATAATATCAATGTTTTCAAATTATATTTTGAGTCAAAAATTAATACATAAATTTTAGCAAAATCATATATTTGCGAAATTCAATGGATCATCACTTTTGAAAAATCCTACATTTTCCCGTTTTTTTAAATCACATTCATATTGCTGTTCTTGAGTTAAATACTTGATTTTATCAATAATATCAATGTTTTCAAATTATATTTTGAGTCAAAAATTAAAATATAAATTTTCGCAATATCATATATCTGCGAAATTCAATGGATCATCACTTTTTGAAAAATTCAACATTTGTCCGTTTTTTCAAATCTCATTCATATTGCTGTTCTTGAGTTAAATACTTGATTTTATCAATAATATCAATGTTTTCAAATTATATTTTGAGTCAAAAATTAAAATATAAATTTTCGCAAAATCATATATTTGCGAAATTCAATGGATCATCACTTTTTGAAAAATTCAACATTTGTCCGTTTTTTCAAATCTCATTCATATTGTTGTTCTTGAGTTAAATACTTGATTTTATCAATAATATCAATGTTTTCAAATTATATTTTGAGTCAAAAATTAATACATAAATTTTAGCAAAATCATATATTTGCGAAATTCAATGGATCATCACTTTTTGAAAAATTCAACATTTGTCCGTTTTTTCAAATCATTCATATTCATTTTTTTGAGTTAAATACTTGATTTTATCAATAATATCAATGTTTTCAAATTATATTTTGAGTCAAAAATTGAATACATAAATTTTAGCAAAATCATATATTTGCGAAATTCAATGGATCATCACTTTTGAAAAATCCAACATTTTTCCGTTTTTTCAAATCTCATTCATATTGCTGTTCTTGAGTTAAATACTTGATTTTATCAATAATATCAATGTTTTCAAATTATATTTTGAGTCAAAAATTAAAATATAAATTTTCGCAAAATCATATATTTGCGAAATTCAATGGATCATCACTTTTTGAAAAATTCAACAATTGTCCGTTTTTTCAAATCTCATTCATATTGCTGTTCTTGAGTTAAATACTTGATTTTATCAATAATATCAATGTTTTCAAATTATATTTTGAGTCAAAAATTAATACATAAATTTTAGCAAAATCATATATTTGCGAAATTCAATGATCATCACTTTTTGAAAAATCTACATTTTCCGTTTTTTCAAATCACATTCATATTGTTTGAGTTAAATACTTGATTTTATCAATAATATCAATGTTTTCAAATTATATTTTGAGTCAAAAATTAATACATAAATTTTAGCAAAATCATATATTTGCGAAATTCAATGGATCATCACTTTTTGAAAAATCCAACATTTTTCCGTTTTTTCAAATCACATTCATATTGCTGTTCTTGAGTTAAATACTTGATTTTATCAATAATATCAATGTTTTCAAATTATATTTTGAGTCAAAAATTAAAATATAAATTTTAGCAAAATCATATATTTGCGAAATTCAATGGATCATCACTTTTGAAAATCCAACATTTGTCCGTTTTTTTTCAAATCACATTCATATTGCTGTTCTGAGTTAAATACTTGATTTTATCAATAATATCAATGTTTTCAAATTATATTTTGAGTCAAAAATTAAATATAAATTTTAGCAAAATCATATATTTGCGAAATTCAATGGATCATCACTTTTGAAAAATCAACATTTGTCCGTTTTTTCAAATCACATTCATATTGCTGTTCTTGAGTTAAATACTTGATTTTATCAATAATATCAATGTTTTCAAATTATATTTTGAGTCAAAAATTAATACATAAATTTTAGCAAAATCATATATTTGCGAAATTCAATGGATCATCACTTTTGAAAAATCCAACATTTTCCGTTTTTTCAAATCACATTCATATTGCTGTTCTTGAGTTAAATACTTGATTTTATCAATAATATCAATGTTTTCAAATTATATTTTGAGTCAAAAATTAATACATAAATTTTAGCAAAATCATATATTTGCAAATTCAATGATCATCACTTTTGAAAAATCCAACATTTTTCCGTTTTTTCAAATCATTCATATTGCATTTTCTTGAGTTAAATACTTGATTTTATCAATAATATCAATGTTTTCAAATTATATTTTGAGTCAAAAATTAATACATAAATTTTCGCAAAATCATATATTTGCGAAATTCAATGGATCATCACTTTTGAAAAATTCAACATTTGTCCGTTTTTTCAAATCTCATTCATATTGCTGTTCTGAGTTAAATACTTGATTTTATCAATAATATCAATGTTTTCAAATTATATTTTGAGTCAAAAATTAATATAAATTTTAGCAAAATCATATATTTGCGAAATTTATTTGATCATCACGTATTGAAAAATCCAACATTTGTCCGTTTTTTCAAATCTCATTCATATTGCTTTTTTGAGTTAAATACTTGATTTTATCAATAATATCAATGTTTTCAAATTATATTTTGAGTCAAAATTAATACATAAATTTTAGCAAAATCATATATTTGCGAAATTCAATGGATCATCACTTTTGAAAAATCCAACATTTTTCCGTTTTTTCAAATCTCATTCATATTGCTGTTCTTGAGTTAAATACTTGATTTTATCAATAATATCAATGTTTTCAAATTATATTTTGAGTCAAAAATTAATACATAAATTTTAGCAAAATCATATATTTGCGAAATTCAATGGATCATCACTTTTTGAAAAATCCAACATTTTTCCGTTTTTTCAAATCTCATTCATATTGCTGTTCATGAGTTAAATACTTGATTTTATCAATAATATCAATGTTTTCAAATTATATTTTGAGTCAAAAATTAAAACATAAATTTTAGCAAAATCATATATTTGCGAAATTCAATGGATCATCACTTTTTGAAAAATCCAACATTTGTCCGTTTTTTCAAATCTCATTCATATTGCTGTTCTTGAGTTAAATACTTGATTTTATCAATAATATCAATGTTTTCAAATTATATTTTGAGTCAAAAATTAATACATAAATTTTAGCAAAATCATATATTTGCGAAATTCAATGGATCATCACGTTTTGAAAAATCCAACATTTGTCCGTTTTTTCAAATCTCATTCATATTGCTTTTCTTGAGTTAAATACTTGATTTTATCAATAATATCAATGTTTTCAAATTATATTTTGAGTCAAAATTAATACATAAATTTTAGCAAAATCATATATTTGCGAAATTCAATGGATCATCACTTTTGAAAAATTCAACATTTGTCCGTTTTTTCAAATCTCATTCATATTCATTTTTTGAGTTAAATACTTGATTTTATCAATAATATCAATGTTTTCAAATTATATTTTGAGTCAAAAATTAAATATAAATTTTAGCAAAATCATATATTTGCGAAATTCAATGAATCATCACTTTTGAAAAATCCAACATTTGTCCGTTTTTTCAAATCTCATTCATATTCATTTTTTGAGTTAAATACTTGATTTTATCAATAATATCAATGTTTTCAAATTATATTTTGAGTCAAAAATTAATATAAATTTTAGCAAAATCATATATTGCGAAATTCAATGGATCATCACTTTTGAAAAATCCAACATTTGTCCGTTTTTTCAAATCAAATTCATATTGCTGTTTTTTGAGTTAAATACTTGATTTTATCAATAATATCAATGTTTTCAAATTATATTTTGAGTCAAAAATTAATACATAAATTTTAGCAAAATCATATATTTGCGAAATTCAATGGATCATCACTTTTGAAAAATCAACATTTTTCCGTTTTTTCAAATCATTCATATTGCTGTTTTTTGAGTTAAATACTTGATTTTATCAATAATATCAATGTTTTCAAATTATATTTTGAGTCAAAAATTAATACATAAATTTTAGCAAAATCATATATTTGCGAAATTCAATGGATCATCACTTTTGAAAAATCCAACATTTTCCGTTTTTTCAAATCTCATTCATATTGCTTTTCTTGAGTTAAATACTTTATTTAATCAATTATATCAATGTTTTCAAATTATATTTTGAGTCAAAAATCGAAATATAAATTTTAGCAAAATCATATATTTGCGAAATTCAATGAATCATCACTTTTTGAAAAATCCAACATTTTCCGTTTTTTCAAATCACATTCATATTGCTGTTCTTGAGTTAAATACTTGATTTTATCAATAATATCAATGTTTTCAAATTATATTTTGAGTCAAAATTAATACATAAATTTTAGCAAAATCATATATTTGCGAAATTCAATGAATCATCACTTTTTGAAAAATCAACATTTTCCGTTTTTTCAAATCACATTCATATATTGCTGTTCTTGAGTTAAATACTTGATTTTATCAATAATATCAATGTTTTCAAATTATATTTTGAGTCAAAAATTAATACATAAATTTTAGCAAAATCATATATTTGCGAAATTCAATGGATCATCACTTTTGAAAAATCCAACATTTGTCCGTTTTTCAAATCTCATTCATATTGCTGTTCTTGAGTTAAATACTTGATTTTATCAATAATATCAATGTTTTCAAATTATATTTTGAGTCAAAAATTAATACATAAATTTTCGCAAAATCATATATTTGCGAAATTCAATGGATCATCACTTTTGAAAAATCCAACATTTTTCCGTTTTTTCAAATCTCATTCATATTGCTGTTCTTGAGTTAAATACTTGATTTTATCAATAATATCAATGTTTTCAAATTATATTTTGAGTCAAAAATTAATACATAAATTTTAGCAAAATCATATATTTGCGAAATTCAATGAATCATCACTTTTGAAAAATTCAACATTTGTCCGTTTTTCAAATCATTCATATTGCTGTTCTTGAGTTAAATACTTGATTTTATCAATAATATCAATGTTTTCAAATTATATTTTGAGTCAAAAATTAATATAAATTTTAGCAAAATCATATATTTGCGAAATTCAATGAATCATCACTTTTGAAAAATCCAACATTTTCCGTTTTTCAAATCATTCATATTCATTTTTTTGAGTTAAATACTTGATTTTATCAATAATATCAATGTTTTCAAATTATATTTTGAGTCAAAAATTAAAATATAAATTTTAGCAAAATCATATATTTGCGAAATTCAATGGATCATCACTTTTGAAAAATCCAACATTTTCCGTTTTTTCAAATCTCATTCATATTGCTGTTCTTGAGTTAAATACTTGATTTTATCAATAATATCAATGTTTTCAAATTATATTTTGAGTCAAAAATTAATACATAAATTTTAGCAAAATCATATATTTCGAAATTCAATGGATCATCACTTTTGAAAAATCCAACATTTGTCCGTTTTTCAAATCACATTCATATTGCTGTTCTTGAGTTAAATACTTGATTTTATCAATAATATCAATGTTTTCAAATTATATTTTGAGTCAAAAATTAATATAAATTTTGCAAAATCATATATTTGCGAAATTCAATGGATCATCACTTTTGAAAAATCCAACATTTTCCGTTTTTTCAAATCTCATTCATATTGCTTTTCTTGAGTTAAATACTTGATTTTATCAATAATATCAATGTTTTCAAATTATATTTTGAGTCAAAAATTACATAAATTTTAGCAAAATCATATATTTGCGAAATTCAATGGATCATCACTTTTGAAAAATCCAACATTTTTCCGTTTTTTCAAATCTCATTCATATTGCTGTTCTTGAGTTAAATACTTGATTTTATCAATAATATCAATGTTTTTAAATTATATTTTGAGTCAAAAATTAATACATAAATTTTAGCAAAATCATATATTTGCGAAATTCAATGGATCATCACTTTTGAAAAATCAACATTTTCCGTTTTTTCAAATCAAAGTTATATTCATTTTTTTGAGTTAAATACTTGATTTTATCAATAATATCAATGTTTTCAAATTATATTTTGAGTTAAAAATTAATACATAAATTTTAGCAAAATCATATATTTGCGAAATTCAATGGATCATCACGTTTTGAAAAATCCAACATTTTTCCGTTTTTTCAAATCAAAGTCATATTCATTTTTTTTGAGTTAAATACTATATTTAATCAATTATATCAATGTTTTCAAATTATATTTTGAGTTAAAAATTAATACATAAATTTTAGCAAAATCATATATTTGCGAAATTCAATGGATCATCACTTTTTGAAAAATCCTACATTTTCCCGTTTTTTAAAATCACATTCATATTGCTGTTCTTGAGTTAAATACTTGATTTTATCAATAATATCAATGTTTTCAAATTATATTTTGAGTCAAAAATTAATATAAATTTTAGCAAAATCATATATTTGCGAAATTCAATGGATCATCACTTTTGAAAAATCAACATTTTTCCGTTTTTTCAAATCTCATTCATATTGCTTTTCTTGAGTTAAATACTTGATTTTATCAATAATATCAATGTTTTCAAATTATATTTTGAGTCAAAAATTAATATAAATTTTCGCAAAATCATATATTTGCGAAATTCAATGGATCATCACTTTTGAAAAATCCAACATTTTCCGTTTTTTCAAATCACATTCATATTGCTGTTCTTGAGTTAAATACTTGATTTTATCAATAATATCAATGTTTTCAAATTATATTTTGAGTCAAAAATTAATACATAAATTTTAGCAAAATCATATATTTGCGAAATTCAATGGATCATCACTTTTTGAAAAATCCTAACATTTTTCCGTTTTTTCAAATCAATTCATATTGCTGTTCTTGAGTTAAATACTTGATTTTATCAATAATATCAATGTTTTCAAATTATATTTTGAGTCAAAATTAATACATAAATTTTAGCAAAATCATATATTTGCGAAATTCAATGGATCATCACTTTTGAAAAATCCAACATTTTCCGTTTTTCAAATCAAAGTCATATTCATTTCTTGAGTTAAATACTATATTTAATCAATAATATCAATGTTTTCAAATTATATTTTGAGTCAAAAATTAATACATAAATTTTAGCAAAATCATATATTTGCGAAATTCAATGGATCATCACTTTTTGAAAAATCCAACATTTTCCGTTTTTTCAAATCTCATTCATATTGCTGTTCTTGAGTTAAATACTTGATTTTATCAATAATATCAATGTTTTCAAATTATATTTTGAGTCAAAAATTAATACATAAATTTTAGCAAAATCATATATTTGCGAAATTCAATGGATCATCACTTTTGAAAAATCCAACATTTGTCCGTTTTTTCAAATCATTCATATTGCTGTTCTTGAGTTAAATACTTGATTTTATCAATAATATCAATGTTTTCAAATTATATTTTGAGTCAAAATTAATACATAAATTTTAGCAAAATCATATATTTGCGAAATTCAATGGATCATCACTTTTGAAAAATCCAACATTTGTCCGTTTTTTCAAATCTCATTCATATTGCATTTTCTTGAGTTAAATACTTGATTTTATCAATAATATCAATGTTTTCAAATTATATTTTGAGTCAAAAATTAATACATAAATTTTAGTAAAATCATATATTTGCGAAATTCAATGATCATCACTTTTGAAAAATCCTACATTTTCCGTTTTTTCAAATCACATTCATATTGCTGTTCTTGAGTTAAATACTTGATTTTATCAATAATATCAATGTTTTCAAATTATATTTTGAGTCAAAAATTAATATAAATTTTAGCAAAATCATATATTTGCGAAATTCAATGGATCATCACTTTTGAAAAATCAACATTTTTCCGTTTTTTCAAATCTCATTCATATTGCTTTTCTTGAGTTAAATACTTGATTTTATCAATAATATCAATGTTTTCAAATTATATTTTGAGTCAAAAATTAATACATAAATTTTAGCAAAATCATATATTTGCGAAATTCAATGGATCATCACTTTTGAAAAATCCAACATTTTCCGTTTTTTCAAATCTCATTCATATTGCTGTTCTTGAGTTAAATACTTGATTTTATCAATAATATCAATGTTTTCAAATTATATTTTGAGTCAAAAATTAATACATAAATTTTAGCAAAATCATATATTTGCGAAATTCAATGGATCATCACTTTTTGAAAAATCCAACATTTTTCCGTTTTTTCAAATCAAAGTTATATTCATTCTTTTGAGTTAAATACTTGATTTTATCAATTATAACAATGTTTTCAAATTATATTTTGAGTCAAAAATTAATACATAAATTTTAGCAAAATCATATATTTGCGAAATTCAATGGATCATCACTTTTTGAAAAATCCAACATTTTTCCGTTTTTTCAAATCTCATTCATATTGCTGTTCTTGAGTTAAATACTTGATTTTATCAATAATATCAATGTTTTCAAATTATATTTTGAGTCAAAAATTAATACATAAATTTTAGCAAAATCATATATTTGCGAAATTCAATGGATCATCACTTTTGAAAAATCCAACATTTTTCCGTTTTTTCAAATCTCATTCATATTGCTGTTCTTGAGTTAAATACTTGATTTTATCAATAATATCAATGTTTTCAAATTATATTTTGAGTCAAAATTAATACATAAATTTTAGCAAAATCATATATTTGCGAAATTCAATGGATCATCACTTTTGAAAAATCCAACATTTTTCCGTTTTTTCAAATCTCATTCATATTGCTGTTCTTGAGTTAAATACTTGATTTTATCAATAATATCAATGTTTTCAAATTATATTTTGAGTCAAAAATTAATACATAAATTTTAGCAAAATCATATATTTGCGAAATTCAATGGATCATCACTTTTGAAAAATCCAACATTTTCCGTTTTTTCAAATCTCATTCATATTGCTGTTCTTGAGTTAAATACTTGATTTTATCAATAATATCAATGTTTTCAAATTATATTTTGAGTCAAAAATTGAAATATAAATTTTCGCAATATCATATATTTGCGAAATTCAATGGATCATCACTTTTTGAAAAATTCAACAATTGTCCGTTTTTTCAAATCTCATTCATATTGCTGTTCTTGAGTTAAATACTTGATTTTATCAATAATATCAATGTTTTCAAATTATATTTTGAGTCAAAAATTAATACATAAATTTTAGCAAAATCATATATTTGCGAAATTCAATGGATCATCACTTTTTGAAAAATCCAACATTTTCCGTTTTTTCAAATCATTCATATTGCTGTTCTTGAGTTAAATACTTGATTTTATCAATAATATCAATGTTTTCAAATTATATTTTGAGTCAAAATTAATACATAAATTTTAGCAAAATCATATATTTGCGAAATTCAATGGATCATCACTTTTGAAAAATCCAACATTTTTCCGTTTTTTCAAATCTCATTCATATTGTTCTTGAGTTAAATACTTGATTTTATCAATAATATCAATGTTTTCAAATTATATTTTGAGTCAAAAATTAATAATATAAATTTTAGCAAAATCATATATTTGCGAAATTCAATGGATCATCACTTTTGAAAAATCCAACATTTTTCCGTTTTTTCAAATCTCATTCATATTGCTGTTCTTGAGTTAAATACTTGATTTTATCAATAATATCAATGTTTTCAAATTATATTTTGAGTCAAAAATTAATACATAAATTTTAGCAAAATCATATTTTGCGAAATTCAATGGATCATCACTTTTGAAAAATCCAACATTTTTCCGTTTTTTCAAATCTCATTCATATTGCTGTTCTTGAGTTAAATACTTGATTTTATCAATAATATCAATGTTTTCAAATTATATTTTGAGTCAAAAATTAATACATAAATTTTAGCAAAATCATATATTTGCGAAATTCAATGGATCATCACTTTTGAAAAATCTCAACATTTTTCCGTTTTTTCAAATCTCATTCATATTGCTGTTCTTGAGTTAAATACTTGATTTTATCAATAATATCAATGTTTTCAAATTATATTTTGAGTCAAAATTAATACATAAATTTTAGCAAAATCATATATTTGCGAAATTCAATGGATCATCACTTTTTGAAAAATCCAACATTTGTCCGTTTTTCAAATCACATTCATATTGCTGTTCTTGAGTTAAATACTTGATTTTATCAATAATATCAATGTTTTCAAATTATATTTTGAGTCAAAATTAATACATAAATTTTAGCAAAATCATATATTTGCGAAATTCAATGATCATCACTTTTGAAAAATCCTACATTTTCCGTTTTTTCAAATCACATTCATATTGCTGTTCTTGAGTTAAATACTTGATTTTATCAATAATATCAATGTTTTCAAATTATATTTTGAGTCAAAAATTAATACATAAATTTTAGCAAATCATATATTTGCGAAATTCAATGGATCATCACTTTTGAAAAATTCAACATTTGTCCGTTTTTTCAAATCTCATTCATATTACTTTTCTTGAGTTAAATACTTGATTTTATCAATAATATCAATGTTTTCAAATTATATTTTGAGTCAAAAATTAATACATAAATTTTAGCAAAATCATATATTTGCGAAATTCAATGGATCATCACTTATTGAAAAATCCAACATTTGTCCGTTTTTTCAAATCACATTCATATTGCTGTTCTTGAGTTAAATACTTGATTTTATCAATAATATCAATGTTTTCAAATTATATTTTGAGTCAAAAATTAATACATAAATTTTAGCAAAATCATATATTTGCGAAATTCAATGGATCATCACTTTTGAAAAATCTCAACATTTTTCCGTTTTTTCAAATCTCATTCATATTGATTTTATTTGAGTTAAATACTTTATTTTATCAATAATATCAATGTTTTCAAATTATATTTTGAGTCAAAAATTAATACATAAATTTTAGCAAAATCATATATTTGCGAAATTCAATGAATCATCACTTTTTGAAAAATCCAACATTTTTCCGTTTTTTCAAATCAAAGTCATATTCATTTTTTTGAGTTAAATACTTGATTTTATCAATAATATCAATGTTTTCAAATTATATTTTGAGTCAAAAATTAATACATAAATTTTAGCAAAATCATATATTTGCGAAATTCAATGGATCATCACTTTTTGAAAAATCCAACATTTTTCCGTTTTTCAAATCTCAAAGTCATATTGCTGTTCTTGAGTTAAATACTTGATTTTATCAATAATATCAATGTTTTCAAATTATATTTTGAGTCAAAAATTAATACATAAATTTTAGCAAAATCATATATTTGCGAAATTCAATGGATCATCACTTTTGAAAAATCCAACATTTGTCCGTTTTTTCAAATCACATTCATATTGCTTTTCTTGAGTTAAATACTTGATTTTATCAATAATATCAATGTTTTCAAATTATATTTTGAGTCAAAAATTAATACATAAATTTTAGCAAAATCATATATTTGCGAAATTCAATGAATCATCACTTTTTGAAAAATCCTACATTTTCCCGTTTTTTTAAATCACATTCATATTGCTGTTCTTGAGTTAAATACTTGATTTTATCAATAATATCAATGTTTTCAAATTATATTTTGAGTCAAAAATTAATACATAAATTTTAGCAAAATCATATATTTGCGAAATTCAATGAATCATCACTTTTTGAAAAATCCAACATTTGTCCGTTTTTTCAAATCACATTCATATTGCTGTTCTTGAGTTAAATACTTGATTTTATCAATAATATCAATGTTTTCAAATTATATTTTGAGTCAAAAATTAATACATAAATTTTAGCAAAATCATATATTTGCGAAATTCAATGAATCATCACTTTTTGAAAAATCCTACATTTTCCCGTTTTTTTAAATCACATTCATATTGCTGTTCTTGAGTTAAATACTTGATTTTATCAATAATATCAATGTTTTCAAATTATATTTTGAGTCAAAAATTAATACATAAATTTTCGCAAAATCATATATTTGCGAAATTCAATGGATCATCACTTTTGAAAATCCAACATTTTCCGTTTTTTCAAATCAAATTCATATTGCTGTTCTGAGTTAAATACTTGATTTTATCAATAATATCAATGTTTTCAAATTATATTTTGAGTCAAAAATTAATACATAAATTTTAGCAAAATCATATATTTGCGAAATTCAATGGATCATCACTTTTGAAAAATCCAACATTTTCCGTTTTTCAAATCAAAGTCATATTCATTTCTTGAGTTAAATACTTGATTTTATCAATAATATCAATGTTTTCAAATTATATTTTGAGTTCAAAAATTAATACATAAATTTTAGCAAAATCATATATTTGCGAAATTCAATGATCATCACTTTTGAAAAATCAACATTTTCCGTTTTTTAAATCACATTCATATTGCATTTTTTTGAGTTAAATACTTGATTTTATCAATAATATCAATGTTTTCAAATTATATTTTGAGTCAAAAATTGAAATATAAATTTTCGCAATATCATATATCTGCGAAATTCAATGAATCATCACTTATTGAAAAATCCAACATTTGTCCGTTTTTTCAAATCTCATTCATATTGCTGTTCATGAGTTAAATACTTGATTTTATCAATAATATCAATGTTTTCAAATTATATTTTGAGTCAAAAATTAATACATAAATTTTAGCAAATTCATATATCTGCGAAATTCAATGGATCATCACTTTTTGAAAAATCCAACATTTGTCCGTTTTTTCAAATCACATTCATATTGCTGTTCTTGAGTTAAATACTTGATTTTATCAATAATATCAATGTTTTCAAATTATATTTTGAGTCAAAAATTAATACATAAATTTTCGCAAAATCATATATTTGCGAAATTCAATGATCATCACTTTTGAAAAATCAACATTTTTCCGTTTTTTTAAATCACATTCATATTGCTGTTCTGAGTTAAATACTTGATTTTATCAATAATATCAATGTTTTCAAATTATATTTTGAGTCAAAAATTAAATATAAATTTTCGCAAAATCATATATCTGCGAAATTCAATGGATCATCACTTTTTGAAAAATCCAACATTTGTCCGTTTTTTCAAATCACATTCATATTGCTGTTCTTGAGTTAAATACTTGATTTTATCAATAATATCAATGTTTTCAAATTATATTTTGAGTCAAAATTAATACATATAAATTTTAGCAAAATCATATATTTGCGAAATTCAATGAATCATCACTTTTTGAAAAATCCAACATTTTTCCGTTTTTTTAAATCACATTCATATTGCTGTTCTTGAGTTAAATACTTGATTTTATCAATAATATCAATGTTTTCAAATTATATGTTGAGTCAAAAATTAATACATAAATTTTAGCAAAATCATATATTTGCGAAATTCAATGGAATCATCACTTTTGAAAAATCCAACATTTTTCCGTTTTTTCAAATCATTCATATTGCTGTTCTTGAGTTAAATACTTGATTTTATCAATAATATCAATGTTTTCAAATTATATTTTGAGTCAAAAATTGAAATATAAATTTTCGCAATATCATATATCTGCGAAATTCAATGAATCATCACTTATTGAAAAATCCAACATTTGTCCGTTTTTTCAAATCATTCATATTGCTGTTCATGAGTTAAATACTTGATTTTATCAATAATATCAATGTTTTCAAATTATATTTTGAGTCAAAAATTAAATATAAATTTTAGCAAATCATATATTTGCGAAATTCAATGATCATCACTTTTGAAAAATTCAACATTTGTCCGTTTTTCAAATCAAAGTCATATTCATTTTTTTGAGTTAAATACTTGATTTTATCAATAATATCAATGTTTTCAAATTATATTTTGAGTCAAAATTAATACATAAATTTTAGCAAAATCATATATTTGCGAAATTCAATGAATCATCACGTTTTTGAAAAATCCAACATTTTCCGTTTTTTAAATCACATTCATATTGATTTTTTGAGTTAAATACTATATTTAATCAATTATATCAATGTTTTCAAATTATATTTTGAGTTCAAAAATTAATACATAAATTTTAGCAAAATCATATATTTCGAAATTCAATGATCATCACTTTTGAAAAATCCAACATTTTCCGTTTTTTCAAATCACATTCATATTGCTGTTCTTGAGTTAAATACTTGATTTTATCAATAATATCAATGTTTTCAAATTATATTTTGAGTCAAAATTAATACATAAATTTTAGCAAAATCATATATTTGCGAAATTCAATGGATCATCACTTTTGAAAAATTCAACATTTGTCCGTTTTTTCAAATCACATTCATATTGCTGTTCTTGAGTTAAATACTTGATTTTATCAATAATATCAATGTTTTCAAATTATATTTTGAGTCAAAAATTAATACATAAATTTTAGCAAAATCATATATCTGCGAAATTCAATGGATCATCACTTTTGAAAAATCCAACATTTTTCCGTTTTTTCAAATCTCATTCATATTCATTTTTCTTGAGTTAAATACTTGATTTTATCAATAATATCAATGTTTTCAAATTATATTTTGAGTCAAAATTAATACATAAATTTTAGCAAAATCATATATTTGCGAAATTCAATGATCATCACTTTTTGAAAAATCCAACATTTGTCCGTTTTTTCAAATCAAAGTCATATTGCTGTTTTTGAGTTAAATACTTGATTTTATCAATTATATCAATGTTTTCAAATTATATTTTGAGTCAAAAATTAAAACATAAATTTTAGCAAAATCATATATTTGCGAAATTCAATGAATCATCACTTTTTGAAAAATCCTACATTTTCCCGTTTTTTAAAATCACATTCATATTGATTTTTTTTGAGTTAAATACTTTATTTAATCAATTATATCAATGTTTTCAAATTATATTTTGAGTCAAAAATCTAAATATAAATTTTAGCAAATTCATATATCTGCGAAATTCAATGGATCATCACTTTTTGAAAAATCCAACATTTGTCCGTTTTTTCAAATCACATTCATATTGCTGTTCTTGAGTTAAATACTTGATTTTATCAATAATATCAATGTTTTCAAATTATATTTTGAGTCAAAAATTGAAATATAAATTTTCGCAATATCATATATCTGCGAAATTCAATGGATCATCACTTTTTGAAAAATTCAACATTTGTCCGTTTTTTCAAATCTCATTCATATTGCTTTTCTTGAGTTAAATACTTGATTTTATCAATAATATCAATGTTTTCAAATTATATTTTGAGTCAAAAATTAATACATAAATTTTAGCAAAATCATATATTTGCGAAATTCAATGGATCATCACTTTTTGAAAAATCCAACATTTGTCCGTTTTTTCAAATCACATTCATATTGCTGTTCTTGAGTTAAATACTTGATTTTATCAATAATATCAATGTTTTCAAATTATATTTTGAGTCAAAAATTGAAATATAAATTTTCGCAATATCATATATCTGCGAAATTCAATGGATCATCACTTTTTGAAAAATTCAACATTTGTCCGTTTTTTCAAATCTCATTCATATTGCTTTTCTTGAGTTAAATACTTGATTTTATCAATAATATCAATGTTTTCAAATTATATTTTGAGTCAAAAATTAATACATAAATTTTAGCAAAATCATATATTTGCGAAATTCAATGGATCATCACTTTTTGAAAAATTCAACATTTGTCCGTTTTTTCAAATCTCATTCATATTGCTGTTCTTGAGTTAAATACTTGATTTTATCAATTATATCAATGTTTTCAAATTATATTTTGAGTCAAAAATTAAAATATAAATTTTCGCAAAATCATATATTTGCGAAATTCAATGGATCATCACTTTTTGAAAAATCCTACATTTTCCCGTTTTTTTAAATCACATTCATATTGCTGTTCTTGAGTTAAATACTTGATTTTATCAATAATATCAATGTTTTCAAATTATATTTTGAGTCAAAAATTAATACATAAATTTTAGCAAAATCATATATTTGCGAAATTCAATGAATCATCACTTTTTGAAAAATCCAACATTTTTCCGTTTTTTCAAATCAAAGTCATATTCATTTTTTTGAGTTAAATACTTGATTTTATCAATAATATCAATGTTTTCAAATTATATTTTGAGTCAAAAATTGAAATATAAATTTTCGCAAAATCATATTTGCGAAATTCAATGATCATCACTTTTGAAAAATCAACATTTGTCCGTTTTTTTAAATCACATTCATATTGCTTTTCTTGAGTTAAATACTTGATTTTATCAATAATATCAATGTTTTCAAATTATATTTTGAGTCAAAAATTAATACATAAATTTTAGTAAAATCATATATTTGCGAAATTCAATGATCATCACTTTTGAAAAATCCAACATTTTCCGTTTTTTCAAATCTCATTCATATTCATTTTTTGAGTTAAATACTTGATTTTATCAATAATATCAATGTTTTCAAATTATATTTTGAGTCAAAAATTAAACATAAATTTTAGCAAAATCATATATTTGCGAAATTCAATGGATCATCACTTTTTGAAAATCCAACATTTTCCGTTTTTCAAATCAAAGTCATATTGCTGTTTTTGAGTTAAATACTTGATTTTATCAATAATATCAATGTTTTCAAATTATATTTTGAGTCAAAAATTAATACATAAATTTTAGCAAAATCATATATTTGCGAAATTCAATGGATCATCACTTTTTGAAAAATCCAACATTTTTCCGTTTTTCAAATCAAAGTCATATTCATTTTTTTGAGTTAAATACTTGATTTTATCAATAATATCAATGTTTTCAAATTATATTTTGAGTCAAAATTAATACATAAATTTTAGCAAAATCATATATTTGAAATTCAATGATCATCACTTTTGAAAAATCAACATTTTCCGTTTTTCAAATCACATTCATATTGCTGTTCTTGAGTTAAATACTTGATTTTATCAATAATATCAATGTTTTCAAATTATATTTTGAGTCAAAAATTAATACATAAATTTTAGCAAAATCATATATTGCGAAATTCAATGAATCATCACTTTTGAAAAATTCAACATTTGTCCGTTTTTCAAATCTCATTCATATTGCTGTTCTTGAGTTAAATACTTGATTTTATCAATAATATCAATGTTTTCAAATTATATTTTGAGTCAAAAATTAATACATAAATTTTAGCAAAATCATATATTTGCGAAATTCAATGGATCATCACTTTTGAAAAATCCAACATTTTCCGTTTTTTCAAATCACATTCATATTGCTGTTCTTGAGTTAAATACTTGATTTTATCAATAATATCAATGTTTTCAAATTATATTTTGAGTCAAAATTAATACATAAATTTTAGCAAAATCATATATTTCGAAATTCAATGGATCATCACTTTTGAAAATCCAACATTTGTCCGTTTTTTCAAATCTCATTCATATTACTTTTCTTGAGTTAAATACTTTATTTTATCAATTATATCAATGTTTTTCAAATTATATTTTGAGTCAAAAATTAAATATAAATTTTAGCAAAATCATATATTTGAAATTCAATGAATCATCACGTTTTTGAAAAATCCAACATTTTCCCGTTTTTAAATCACATTCATATTGCTGTTCTTGAGTTAAATACTTGATTTTATCAATAATATCAATGTTTTCAAATTATATTTTGAGTCAAAAATTAAAATATAAATTTTCGCAAAATCATATATTTGCAAAATTCAATGAATCATCACTTTTTGAAAAATCCAACATTGTCCGTTTTTTAAATCACATTCATATTGCTGTTCTTGAGTTAAATACTGATTTTATCAATAATATCAATGTTTTCAAATTATATTTTGAGTCAAAAATTAATACATAAATTTTAGCAAAATCATATATTTGCGAAATTCAAGGAATCATCACTTTTTGAAAAATCCAACATTTGTCCGTTTTTTCAAATCACATTCATATTGCTGTTCTTGAGTTAAATACTTGATTTTATCAATAATATCAATGTTTTCAAATTATATTTTGAGTCAAAAATTACATAAATTTTAGCAAAATCATATATTTGCGAAATTCAATGAATCATCACTTTTGAAAAATCCTACATTTTCCCGTTTTTTTAAATCACATTCATATTGCTGTTCTTGAGTTAAATACTTGATTTTATCAATAATATCAATGTTTTTCAAATTATATTTTGAGTCAAAAATTAATACATAAATTTTAGCAAAATCATATATTTGCGAAATTCAATGAATCATCACTTTTGAAAAATCCTACATTTTCCGTTTTTCAAATCACATTCATATTGCTGTTCTTGAGTTAAATACTTGATTTTATCAATTAATATCAATGTTTTCAAATTATATTTTGAGTCAAAAATTAATAAACATAAATTTTAGCAAAATCATATATTTGCGAAATTCAATTGGATCATCACTTTTGAAAAATCCAACATTTTTCCGTTTTTTCAAATCATTCATTCATATTGCTTTTCTTGAGTTAAATACTTGATTTTAATCAATAATATCAATGTTTTTAAATTATATTTTGAGTCAAAAATTAATACATAAATTTTAGTAAAATCATATATTTCGAAATTCAATGGAATCATCACTTTTGAAAAATCCAACATTTGTCCGTTTTTCAAATCACATTCATATTGCTTTTCTTGAGTTAAATACTTGATTTTATCAATTATATCAATGTTTTCAAATTATATTTTGAGTCAAAAATTAAATACATAAATTTTAGCAAATCATATATTTGCGAAATTCAATGGATCATCACTTTTTGAAAAATCCAACATTTGTCCGTTTTTCAAATCACATTCATATTGCTGTTCTTGAGTTAAATACTTGATTTTATCAATAATATCAATGTTTTCAAATTATATTTTGAGTCAAAATTAATACATAAATTTTAGCAAAATCATATATTTGCAGAAATTCAATGGATCATCACTTTTGAAAATCCAACATTTGTCCGTTTTTCAAATCTCATTCATATTGCTTTTCTTGAGTTAAATACTTGATTTTATCAATAATATCAATGTTTTAAATTATATTTTGAGTCAAAAATTAATACATAAATTTTAGCAAAATCATATATTTGCGAAATTCAATTGGATCATCACTTTTTGAAAAATCAACATTTTCCGTTTTTCAAATCACATTCATATTGCTTTTCTTGAGTTAAATACTTGATTTTATCAATAATATCAATGTTTTCAAATTATATTTTGAGTTCAAAAATTAATACATAAATTTTAGCAAAATCATATATTGCGAAATTCAATTGGATCATCACTTTTTGAAAAATTCAACATTTGTCCGTTTTTTCAAATCACATTCATATTCATTTTTTTGAGTTAAATACTTGATTTTATCAATAATATCAATGTTTTCAAATTATATTTTGAGTCAAAAATTAATACATAAATTTTAGCAAAATCATATATTTGCAGAAATTCAATGGATCATCACTTTTGAAAAATCCAACATTTGTCCGTTTTTTCAAATCTCATTCATATTGCTTTTCTTGAGTTAAATACTTGATTTTATCAATAATATCAATGTTTTCAAATTATATTTTGAGTCAAAAATTAATACATAAATTTTAGCAAAATCATATCTGCGAAATTCAATGGATCATCACTTTTTGAAAAATCCAACATTTTTCCGTTTTTTCAAATCTCATTCATATTGCTGTTCATGAGTTGAATACTTGATTTTATCAATAATATCAATGTTTTCAAATTATATTTTGAGTCAAAAATTAAAATATAAATTTTCGCAAAATCATATATTTGCGAAATTCAATGGATCATCACTTTTTGAAAAATTCAACAATTGTCCGTTTTTTCAAATCTCATTCATATTGCTGTTCTTGAGTTAAATACTTGATTTTATCAATAATATCAATGTTTTCAAATTATATTTTGAGTCAAAAATTAAAATATAAATTTTAGCAAAATCATATATTTGCGAAATTCAATGATCATCACTTTTGAAAAATCTAACATTTTCCGTTTTTCAAATCACATTCATATTTTTTGAGTTAAATACTTGATTTTATCAATAATATCAATGTTTTCAAATTATATTTTGAGTCAAAAATTAAAACATAAATTTTAGCAAAATAATATATTTGCGAAATTTATTTGATCATCACGTATTGAAAAATCCAACATTTGTCCGTTTTTTCAAATCTCATTCATATTGATTTTTTTTGAGTTAAATACTTTATTTAATCAATTATATCAATGTTTTTAAATTATATTTTGAGTCAAAAATTAATACATAAATTTTAGTAAAATCATATATTTGCGAAATTCAATGATCATCACTTTTGAAAAATTCAACATTTTCCGTTTTTCAAATCACATTCATATTGCTGTTCTTGAGTTAAATACTTGATTTTATCAATAATATCAATGTTTTCAAATTATATTTTGAGTCAAAAATTAATATATAAATTTTAGCAAAATCATATATTTGCGAAATTCAATGGATCATCACTTTTGAAAAATCCAACATTTGTCCGTTTTTTCAAATCACATTCATATTGCTGTTCTTGAGTTAAATACTTGATTTTATCAATTATCAATGTTTTCAAATTATATTTTGAGTCAAAAATTAATATAAATTTTAGCAAAATCATATATTTGCGAAATTCAATGGATCATCACTTTTGAAAAATCTAACATTTTCCGTTTTTTCAAATCTCATTCATATTTTTTGAGTTAAATACTTGATTTTATCAATTATCAATGTTTTCAAATTATATTTTGAGTCAAAAATTAATACATAAATTTTAGTAAAATCATATATTTCGAAATTCAATTTGATCATCACTTTTGAAAAATCCTACATTTTCCGTTTTTCAAATCATCATTCATATTGCTGTTCTTGAGTTAAATACTTGATTTTATCAATAATATCAATGTTTTCAAATTATATTTTGAGTCAAAAATTAAAATATAAATTTTCGCAATATCATATATTTGCGAAATTCAATGGATCATCACTTTTTGAAAAATCCAACATTTTTCCGTTTTTTCAAATCAAAGTCATATTCATTTTTTTGAGTTAAATACTTGATTTTATCAATAATATCAATGTTTTCAAATTATATTTTGAGTCAAAAATCAAAATATAAATTTTAGCAAAATCATATATTTGCGAAATTCAATGGATCATCACTTTTGAAAAATCAACATTTGTCCGTTTTTTCAAATCTCATTCATATTGCTGTTCTTGAGTTAAATACTTGATTTTATCAATAATATCAATGTTTTCAAATTATATTTTGAGTCAAAAATTAATATATAAATTTTAGCAAAATCATATATTTGCGAAATTCAATGGATCATCACTTTTGAAAAATCCAACATTTTCCGTTTTTTCAAATCTCATTCATATTGCATTTTCTTGAGTTAAATACTTGATTTTATCAATATATCAATGTTTTCAAATTATATTTTGAGTCAAAAATTAATACATAAATTTTAGCAAAATCATATTTGCGAAATTCAATGGATCATCACTTTTTGAAAAATCCAACATTTGTCCGTTTTTCAAATCTCATTCATATTCATTTTTTGAGTTAAATACTTGATTTTATCAATAATATCAATGTTTTAAATTATATTTTGAGTCAAAAATTAATACATAAATTTTAGCAAAATCATATATTTGCGAAATTCAATGGATCATCACTTTTTGAAAAATCCAACATTTGTCCGTTTTTTCAAATCTCATTCATATTGCTGTTCTTGAGTTAAATACTTGATTTAATCAATTATATCAATGTTTTCAAATTATATTTTGAGTTAAAAATTAATACATAAATTTTAGTAAAATCATAGGTTTTCGAAATTCATTTGATGATCACTTTTTGAAAAATCCTACATTTTCCCGTTTTTTAAAATCACATTCATATTGCTGTTCTTGAGTTAAATACTTGATTTTATCAATAATATCAATGTTTTCAAATTATATTTTGAGTCAAAAATTGAAATATAAATTTTAGCAAAATCATATATTTGCGAAATTCAATGATCATCACTTTTGAAAAATCTAACATTTTCCGTTTTTTCAAATCTCATTCATATTGCTGTTCTTGAGTTAAATACTTGATTTTATCAATAATATCAATGTTTTCAAATTATATTTTGAGTCAAAAATTAAAATATAAATTTTAGTAAAATCATATATTTGCGAAATTCAATGGATCATCACTTTTTGAAAAATTCAACATTTGTCCGTTTTTTCAAATCTCATTCATATTGCTGTTCTTGAGTTAAATACTTGATTTTATCAATAATATCAATGTTTTCAAATTATATTTTGAGTCAAAAATTAATACATAAATTTTAGCAAAATCATATATTTGCGAAATTCAATGGATCATCACTTTTGAAAAATTCAACATTTTTCCGTTTTTCAAATCTCATTCATATTGCTGTTCTTGAGTTAAATACTTGATTTTATCAATATATCAATGTTTTCAAATTATATTTTGAGTCAAAAATTGAAATATAAATTTTCGCAAAATCATATATTTGCGAAATTCAATGAATCATCACTTTTTGAAAAATCCAACATTTTCCGTTTTTTCAAATCTCATTCATATTGCTGTTCATGAGTTGAATACATGATTTTATCAATAATATCAATGTTTTCAAATTATATTTTGAGTCAAAAATTAAAATATAAATTTTAGCAAAATCATATATTTGCGAAATTCAATGGATCATCACTTTTTGAAAAATCCAACATTTGTCCGTTTTTTCAAATCTCATTCATATTGCTGTTCTTGAGTTAAATACTTGATTTTATCAATAATATCAATGTTTTCAAATTATATTTTGAGTCAAAAATTAATACATAAATTTTAGCAAAATCATATATTTGCGAAATTCAATGGATCATCACTTTTTGAAAAATTCAACATTTGTCCGTTTTTTCAAATCTCATTCATATTGCTTTTCTTGAGTTAAATACTTGATTTTATCAATAATATCAATGTTTTCAAATTATATTTTGAGTCAAAAATTAAATATAAATTTTAGCAAAATCATATATTTGCGAAATTCAATGAATCATCACTTTTGAAAAATTCAACATTTTCCGTTTTTCAAATCTCATTCATATTGCTGTTCATGAGTTGAATACTTGATTTTATCAATAATATCAATGTTTTCAAATTATATTTTGAGTCAAAAATTAAAATATAAATTTTCGCAAAATCATATATTTGCGAAATTCAATGGATCATCACTTTTGAAAAATTCAACATTTTCCGTTTTTCAAATCTCATTCATATTGCTGTTCTTGAGTTAAATACTTGATTTTATCAATAATATCAATGTTTTCAAATTATATTTTGAGTCAAAAATTAATACATAAATTTTAGCAAAATCATATATTTGCGAAATTCAATGGATCATCACTTTTTGAAAAATCAACATTTGTCCGTTTTTCAAATCTCATTCATATTGCTGTTTTTTGAGTTAAATACTTGATTTTATCAATATATCAATGTTTTCAAATTATATTTTGAGTCAAAAATTAATACATAAATTTTAGCAAAATCATATATTTGCGAAATTCAATGGATCATCACTTTTGAAAAATCCAACATTTTCCGTTTTTCAAATCACATTCATATTGCTGTTCTTGAGTTAAATACTTGATTTTATCAATTATATCAATGTTTTCAAATTATATTTTGAGTCAAAAATTAATACATAAATTTTAGCAAAATCATATATTTGAAATTCAATGGATCATCACTTTTGAAAAATCCAACATTTTCCGTTTTTTCAAATCTCATTCATATTGCTGTTCTTGAGTTAAATACTTGATTTTATCAATAATATCAATGTTTTCAAATTATATTTTGAGTCAAAAATTAATACATAAATTTTAGCAAAATCATATATTTGCGAAATTCAATGGATCATCACTTTTTGAAAAATCCAACATTTTTCCGTTTTTTCAAATCAAAGTCATATTCATTTTTTTGAGTTAAATACTTGATTTTATCAATAATATCAATGTTTTCAAATTATATTTTGAGTCAAAAATTAATACATAAATTTTAGCAAAATCATATATTTGCGAAATTCAATGGATCATCACTTTTTGAAAAATCCAACATTTTTCCGTTTTTTCAAATCTCATTCATTTTTTTTGAGTTAAATACTTGATTTTATCAATAATATCAATGTTTTCAAATTATATTTTGAGTCAAAAATTAATACATAAATTTTAGCAAAATCATATATTTGCGAAATTCAATGGATCATCACTTTTTGAAAAATCCAACATTTTTCCGTTTTCAAATCATTCATATTCATTTTTTGAGTTAAATACTTGATTTTATCAATAATATCAATGTTTTCAAATTATATTTTGAGTCAAAAATATTAATACATAAATTTTAGCAAAATCATATATTTGCGAAATTCAATGATCATCACTTTTGAAAAATTCAACATTTGTCCGTTTTTTCAAATCACATTCATATTCATTTTTTGAGTTAAATACTTGATTTTATCAATAATATCAATGTTTTCAAATTATATTTTGAGTTCAAAATTAAATATAAATTTTAGCAAAATCATATATTTGCGAAATTCAATGATCATCACTTTTGAAAAATCAACATTTGTCCGTTTTTTCAAATCTCATTCATATTCATTTTTTGAGTTAAATACTTGATTTTATCAATAATATCAATGTTTTCAAATTATATTTTGAGTCAAAAATTAATACATAAATTTTAGCAAAATCATATATTTGAAATTCAATGATCATCACTTTTTGAAAAAATCCAACATTTTCCGTTTTTCAAATCACATTCATATTGCTGTTCTTGAGTTAAATACTTGATTTTATCAATAATATCAATGTTTTCAAATTATATTTTGAGTCAAAAATTAATATAAATTTTAGCAAAATCATATATTTGCGAAATTCAATGGATCATCACTTTTGAAAAATCCAACATTTTTCCGTTTTTTCAAATCTCATTCATATTGCTGTTCTGAGTTAAATACTTGATTTTATCAATAATATCAATGTTTTCAAATTATATTTTGAGTCAAAAATTAATACATAAATTTTAGCAAAATCATATATTTGCGAAATTCAATGGATCATCACTTTTTGAAAAATCCAACATTTTCCGTTTTTCAAATCACATTCATATTGCTGTTCTTGAGTTAAATACTTGATTTTATCAATAATATCAATGTTTTCAAATTATATTTTGAGTCAAAAATTGAAATATAAATTTTAGCAAAATCATATATTTGCGAAATTCAATGGATCATCACTTTTTGAAAAATCCAACATTTTTCCGTTTTTTCAAATCTCATTCATATTGCTGTTCTTGAGTTAAATACTTGATTTTATCAATAATATCAATGTTTTCAAATTATATTTTGAGTCAAAAATTAATACATAAATTTTAGCAAAATCATATATTTGCGAAATTCAATGGATCATCACTTTTGAAAAATTCAACATTTGTCCGTTTTTTCAAATCAATTCATATTGCTGTTTTGAGTTAAATACTTGATTTTATCAATTATAACAATGTTTTCAAATTATATTTTGAGTCAAAAATTAATACATAAATTTTAGCAAAATCATATATTTGCGAAATTCAATGGATCATCACTTTTTGAAAAATCTAACATTTTTCCGTTTTTTCAAATCAAAGTTATATTCATTTTTTTGAGTTAAATACTTGATTTTATCAATTATATCAATGTTTTCAAATTATATTTTGAGTCAAAATTAATACATAAATTTTAGCAAAATATATTTGCGAAATTCAATGGATCATCACTTTTGAAAAATTCAACATTTTTCCGTTTTTCAAATCTCATTCATATTGCTGTTCTTGAGTTAAATACTTGATTTTATCAATAATATCAATGTTTTCAAATTATATTTTGAGTCAAAAATTAATACATAAATTTTAGCAAAATCATATATTTCGAAATTCAATGGATCATCACTTTTGAAAAATCCAACATTTGTCCGTTTTTCAAATCACATTCATATTGCTGTTCTTGAGTTAAATACTTGATTTTATCAATAATATCAATGTTTTCAAATTATATTTTGAGTCAAAAATTAATACATAAATTTTGCAAAATCATATATTTGCGAAATTCAATGGATCATCACTTTTTGAAAAATCCAACATTTTCCGTTTTTTAAAATCACATTCATATTGCTTTTCTTGAGTTAAATGATTTTATCAATAATATCAATGTTTTCAAATTATATTTTGAGTCAAAAATTAATACATAAATTTTAGCAAAATCATATATTTGCGAAATTCAATGGATCATCACTTTTGAAAAATCCAACATTTGTCCGTTTTTTCAAATCTCATTCATATTGCTGTTCTTGAGTTAAATACTTGATTTTATCAATAATATCAATGTTTTCAAATTATATTTTGAGTCAAAAATTAATAATATAAATTTTCGCAAAATCATATATTTGCGAAATTCAATGGATCATCACTTTTGAAAAATTCCAACATTTGTCCGTTTTTCAAATCTCATTCATATTGCTGTTCTTGAGTTAAATACTTGATTTTATCAATAATATCAATGTTTTCAAATTATATTTTGAGTCAAAAATTAATACATAAATTTTAGCAAAATCATATATTTGCGAAATTCAATGATCATCACTTTTGAAAAATCAACATTTTCCGTTTTTTCAAATCAAAGTCATATTCATTTTTTGAGTTAAATACTTGATTTTATCAATAATATCAATGTTTTCAAATTATATTTTGAGTCAAAAATCAAAATATAAATTTTAGCAAAATCATATATTTGCGAAATTCAATGGATCATCACTTTTTGAAAAATCCAACATTTTTCCGTTATTTCAAATCAAAGTCATATTCATTTTTTTGAGTTAAATACTTGATTTTATCAATAATATCAATGTTTTCAAATTATATTTTGAGTCAAAAATTAATACATAAATTTTAGCAAAATCATATATTTGCGAAATTCAATGGATCATCACTTTTGAAAAATCCAACATTTTCCGTTTTTTCAAATCACATTCATATTGCTTTTCTTGAGTTAAATACTTGATTTTATCAATAATATCAATGTTTTCAAATTATATTTTGAGTCAAAATTGAAATACATAAATTTTAGCAAAATCATATATTTGCGAAATTCAATGGATCATCACTTTTGAAAAATCCAACATTTGTCCGTTTTTTCAAATTCATTCATATTGCTTTTTTGAGTTAAATACTTGATTTTATCAATAATATCAATGTTTTCAAATTATATTTTGAGTCAAAAATTAATACATAAATTTTAGCAAAATCATATATTTGCGAAATTCAATGGATCATCACTTTTGAAAAATCCAACATTTGTCCGTTTTTTCAAATCTCATTCATATTGCTGTTCTTGAGTTAAATACTTGATTTTATCAATAATATCAATGTTTTCAAATTATATTTTGAGTCAAAAATTAATATAAATTTTAGCAAAATCATATATTTGCGAAATTCAATGGATCATCACTTTTTGAAAAATCCAACATTTGTCCGTTTTTCAAATCACATTCATATTGCTGTTCTTGAGTTAAATACTTGATTTTATCAATAATATCAATGTTTTCAAATTATATTTTGAGTCAAAAATTAATACATAAATTTTAGCAAAATCATATATCTGCGAAATTCAATGGATCATCACTTTTTGAAAAATCCAACATTTGTCCGTTTTTCAAATCTCATTCATATTGCTGTTCTTGAGTTAAATACTTGATTTTATCAATAATATCAATGTTTTCAAATTATATTTTGAGTCAAAATTAATACATAAATTTTAGCAAAATCATATATTTGCGAAATTCAATGGATCATCACTTTTGAAAAATCCAACATTTTTCCGTTTTTCAAATCACATTCATATTGCTGTTCTTGAGTTAAATACTTGATTTTATCAATAATATCAATGTTTTCAAATTATATTTTGAGTCAAAAATTGAAATATAAATTTTAGCAAAATCATATATTTGCGAAATTCAATGATCATCACTTTTGAAAAATCCAACATTTGTCCGTTTTTTCAAATCTCATTCATATTGCTGTTCTTGAGTTAAATACTTGATTTTATCAATAATATCAATGTTTTCAAATTATATTTTGAGTTAAAAATTAATATAAATTTTAGTAAAATCATATATTTGCGAAATTCAATGGATCATCACTTTTGAAAAATCCAACATTTGTCCGTTTTTTCAAATCACATTCATATTGATTTTTTTTGAGTTAAATACTTTATTTAATCAATTATATCAATGTTTTTAAATTATATTTTGAGTCAAAAATTAATACATAAATTTTAGCAAAATCATATATTTGCGAAATTCAATGATCATCACTTTTGAAAAATCCAACATTTTTCCGTTTTTTCAAATCATTCATATTGCTGTTCTTGAGTTAAATACTTGATTTTATCAATAATATCAATGTTTTCAAATTATATTTTGAGTCAAAAATTAATACATAAATTTTAGCAAAATCATATATTTGCGAAATTCAATGGATCATCACTTTTTGAAAAATCCAACATTTGTCCGTTTTTTCAAATCATTCATATTGCTTTTCTTGAGTTAAATACTTTGATTTTATCAATAATATCAATGTTTTCAAATTATATTTTGAGTCAAAAATTAATACATAAATTTTAGCAAAATCATATATTATGCGAAATTCAATGGATCATCACTTTTTGAAAAATCCAACATTTGTCCGTTTTTTCAAATCACATTCATATTGCTGTTCTTGAGTTAAATACTTGATTTTATCAATTATATCAATGTTTTCAAATTATATTTTGAGTCAAAAATTAATAACATAAATTTTAGCAAAATCATATATTTGCGAAATTCAATGGATCATCACTTTTGAAAAATCCAACATTGTCCGTTTTTTCAAATCTCATTCATATTGCTGTTCTTGAGTTAAATACTTGATTTTATCAATAATATCAATGTTTTCAAATTATATTTTGAGTCAAAAATTAAAATATAAATTTTAGCAAAATCATATATTTGCGAAATTCAATGGATCATCACTTTTTGAAAAATTCAACATTTGTCCGTTTTTTCAAATCTCATTCATATTGCTGTTCTTGAGTTAAATACTTGATTTTATCAATAATATCAATGTTTTCAAATTATATTTTGAGTCAAAAATTAATAAATTTTAGCAAAATCATATATTTGCGAAATTCAATGGATCATCACTTTTTGAAAAATCCAACATTTTTCCGTTTTTTCAAATCACATTCATATTGCTGTTCTTGAGTTAAATACTTGATTTTATCAATAATATCAATGTTTTCAAATTATATTTTGAGTCAAAAATTGAAATATAAATTTTCGCAATATCATATATCTGCGAAATTCAATGGATCATCACTTTTTGAAAAATTCAACATTTGTCCGTTTTTTCAAATCTCATTCATATTGCTGTTCTTGAGTTAAATACTTGATTTTATCAATTATATCAATGTTTTCAAATTATATTTTGAGTCAAAAATTAAAACATAAATTTTAGCAAAATCATATATTTACGAAATTCAATGGATCATCACTTTTGAAAAATCCAACATTTGTCCGTTTTTTCAAATCTCATTCATATTGCTGTTCTTGAGTTAAATACTTGATTTTATCAATAATATCAATGTTTTCAAATTATATTTTGAGTCAAAAATTGAAATATAAATTTTCGCAATATCATATATTTGCGAAATTCAATGGATCATCACTTTTTGAAAAATCCAACATTTTTCCGTTTTTTCAAATCTCATTCATATTGCTGTTCATGAGTTGAATACTTGATTTTATCAATAATATCAATGTTTTCAAATTATATTTTGAGTCAAAAATTAAAATATAAATTTTCGCAAAATCATATATTTGCGAAATTCAATGGATCATCACTTTTGAAAAATCCAACATTTTTCCGTTTTTTCAAATCATTCATATTCATTTCTTGAGTTAAATACTTGATTTTATCAATAATATCAATGTTTTCAAATTATATTTTGAGTCAAAAATTAATATAAATTTTAGCAAAATCATATATTTGCGAAATTCAATGATCATCACTTTTGAAAAATCCAACATTTTTCCGTTTTTTCAAATCTCATTCATATTGCTGTTCATGAGTTGAATACTTGATTTTATCAATAATATCAATGTTTTCAAATTATATTTTGAGTCAAAAATTAAAATATAAATTTTCGCAAAATCATATATTTGCGAATTTCAATGGATCATCACTTTTTGAAAAATCTAACATTTTGTCCGTTTTTTCTCATTCATATTGCTGTTCTTGAGTTAAATACTTGATTTTATCAATTATATCAATGTTTTCAAATTATATTTTGAGTCAAAAATTAAAACATAAATTTTAGCAAAATCATATATTTGCGAAATTCAATGAATCATCACTTTTTGAAAAATCCAACATTTGTCCGTTTTTCAAATCATTATATTCATTTTTTTGAGTTAAATACTTGATTTTATCAATAATATCAATGTTTTCAAATTATATTTTGAGTCAAAAATTAATACATAAATTTTAGCAAAATCATATATTTGCGAAATTCAATGGATCATCACTTTTTGAAAAATCCAACATTTTTCCGTTTTTTCAAATCTCATTCATATTGCTGTTCATGAGTTAAATACTTTATTTTATAAATTATATCAATGTTTTCAAATTATATTTCGAGTCAAAAATTAATACATAAATTTTCGCAAAATCATATATTTCGAAATTCATTTGATCATCACGTATTGAAAAATCCAACATTTGTCCGTTTTTTCAAATCTCATTCATATTGCTGTTCATGAGTTGAATACATGATTTTATCAAAAATATCAATGTTTTCAAATTATATTTTGAGTCAAAAATTAATACATAAATTTTCAAAATCATATATTTGCGAAATTCAATGGATCATCACTTTTGAAAAATCCAACATTTGTCCGTTTTTTCAAATCTCATTCATATTGCTTTTCTTGAGTTAAATGATTTTATCAATAATATCAATGTTTTCAAATTATATTTTGAGTCAAAAATTAATACATAAATTTTAGCAAAATCATATATTTGCGAAATTCAATGGATCATCACTTTTTGAAAAATCCTACATTTTCCCGTTTTTTTAAATCACATTCATATTGCTGTTCTTAAGTTAAATACTTGATTTTATCAATAATATCAATGTTTTCAAATTATATTTTGAGTCAAAAATTAATACATAAATTTTAGCAAAATCATATATTTGCGAAATTCAATGGATCATCACTTATTGAAAAATCCAACATTTGTCCGTTTTTTCAAATCACATTCATATTGCTGTTCTTGAGTTAAATACTTGATTTTATCAATAATATCAATGTTTTCAAATTATATTTTGAGTCAAAAATTGAAATATAAATTTTAGCAAAATCATATATTTGCGAAATTCAATGGATCATCACTTTTTGAAAAATCCAACATTTTCCGTTTTTCAAATCTCATTCATATTGCTGTTCTTGAGTTAAATACTTGATTTTATCAATAATATCAATGTTTTCAAATTATATTTTGAGTCAAAAATTAATACATAAATTTTAGCAAAATCATATATTTGCGAAATTCAATGGATCATCACTTTTGAAAAATTCAACATTTTTCCGTTTTTTCAAATCACATTCATATTCATTTTTTGAGTTAAATACTTGATTTTATCAATAATATCAATGTTTTCAAATTATATTTTGAGTCAAAAATTAATACATATAAATTTTAGCAAAATCATATATTTGCGAAATTCAATGGATCATCACTTTTGAAAAATCAACATTTTTCCGTTTTTTCAAATCACATTCATATTGCTGTTCTTGAGTTAAATACTTGATTTTATCAATTATATCAATGTTTTCAAATTATATTTTGAGTCAAAAATTAAAATATAAATTTTAGCAAAATCATATATTTGCGAAATTCAATGGATCATCACTTTTTGAAAAATTCAACATTTGTCCGTTTTCAAATCTCATTCATATTGCTGTTCTTGAGTTAAATACTTGAGTTTTATCAATAATATCAATGTTTTCAAATTATATTTTGAGTCAAAATTAATACATAAATTTTAGCAAAATCATATATTTGCAAATTCAATGGATCATCACTTTTGAAAAATCCTACATTTTCCGTTTTCAAATCACATTCATATTGCTGTTCTTGAGTTAAATACTTGATTTTATCAATAATATCAATGTTTTCAAATTATATTTTGAGTCAAAAATTAATACATAAATTTTAGCAAAATCATATATTTGCGAAATTCAATGGATCATCACTTTTTGAAAAATCCAACATTTTTCCGTTTTTTCAAATCACATTCATATTGCTGTTCTTGAGTTAAATACTTGATTTTATCAATAATATCAATGTTTTCAAATTATATTTTGAGTTTAAAATGAATACATAAATTTTAGCAAAATCATATATTTGCGAAATTCAATGGATCATCACTTTTTGAAAAATCCAACATTTGTCCGTTTTTTCAAATCAATGTCATATTCATTTTTTTGAGTTAAATACTTGATTTTATCAATAATATCAATGTTTTCAAATTATATTTTGAGTCAAAAATTAATACATAAATTTTAGCAAAATCATATATTTGCGAAATTCAATGGATCATCACGTTTTGAAAAATCCAACATTTTTCCGTTTTTTCAAATCAAAGTCATATTCATTTTTTTTGAGTTAAATACTATATTTAATCAATTATATCAATGTTTTCAAATTATATTTTGAGTTAAATATTAATACATAAATTTTAGTAAAATCATAGGTTTTCGAAATTCATTTGATGATCACTTTTTGAAAAATCCTACATTTTCCCGTTTTTTAAAATCACATTCATATTGCTGTTCTTGAGTTAAATACTTGATTTTATCAATAATATCAATGTTTTCAAATTATATTTTGAGTCAAAAATTAATACATAAATTTTAGCAAAATCATATATTTGCGAAATTCAATGGATCATCACTTTTTGAAAAATTCAACATTTGTCCGTTTTTTCAAATCTCATTCATATTGCTTTTCTTGAGTTAAATACTTGATTTTATCAATAATATCAATGTTTTCAAATTATATTTTGAGTCAAAAATTAATACATAAATTTTAGCAAAATCATATATTTGCGAAATTCAATGATCATCACTTTTGAAAAATCAACATTTTCCCGTTTTTTCAAATCTCATTCATATTGCTGTTCTTGAGTTAAATACTTGATTTTATCAATAATATCAATGTTTTCAAATTATATTTTGAGTCAAAAATTAATACATAAATTTTAGCAAAATCATATATTTGCGAAATTCAATGGATCATCACTTTTGAAAAATCCAACATTTTCCGTTTTTTCAAATCTCATTCATATTGCTGTTCTTGAGTTAAATACTTATTTTATCAATAATATCAATGTTTTCAAATTATATTTTGAGTCAAAAATTAATACATAAATTTTAGCAAAATCATATATTTCCGAAATTCAATGGATCATCACTTTTGAAAAATCCAACATTTGTCCGTTTTTCAAATCACATTCATATTGCTGTTCTTGAGTTAAATACTTGATTTTATCAATAATATCAATGTTTTCAAATTATATTTTGAGTCAAAAATTAAAACATAAATTTTAGCAAAATCATATATTTGCGAAATTCAATGGATCATCACTTTTGAAAAATTCAACATTTGTCCGTTTTTTCAAATCTCATTCATATTGCTGTTCTTGAGTTAAATACTTGATTTTATCAATAATATCAATGTTTTCAAATTATATTTTGAGTCAAAAATTAATACATAAATTTTAGCAAAATCATATATATTTGCGAAATTCAATGGATCATCACTTTTGAAAAATCCAACATTTTTCCGTTTTCAAATCACATTCATATTGCATTCTTGAGTTAAATACTTGATTTTATCAATAATATCAATGTTTTCAAATTATATTTTGAGTCAAAAATTAATACATAAATTTTAGCAAAATCATATATTTGCGAAATTCAATGGATCATCACTTTTGAAAAATCCAACATTTTCGTTTTTTCAAATCAAAGTCATATTCATTTTTTGAGTTAAATACTTGATTTTATCAATAATATCAATGTTTTCAAATTATATTTTGAGTCAAAAATTAAAACATAAATTTTAGCAAAATCATATATTTGCGAAATTCAATGGATCATCACTTTTGAAAAATCCAACATTTTCCGTTTTTTCAAATCACATTCATATTCATGTTCTTGAGTTAAATACTTGATTTTATCAATATATCAATGTTTTCAAATTATATTTTGAGTCAAAAATTAATACATAAATTTTAGCAAAATCATATATTTGCGAAATTCAATGGATCATCACTTTTGAAAAATCCAACATTGTCCGTTTTTCAAATCTCATTCATATTGTTTTCTTGAGTTAAATACTTGATTTTATCAATAATATCAATGTTTTCAAATTATATTTTGAGTCAAAAATTAATACATAAATTTTGCAAAATCATATATTTGCGAAATTCAATGGATCATCACTTTTGAAAAATCCAACATTTTCCGTTTTTTCAAATCTCATTCATATTGCTGTTCTTGAGTTAAATACTTGATTTTATCAATAATATCAATGTTTTCAAATTATATTTTGAGTCAAAAATTAATACATAAATTTTAGCAAAATCATATATTTGCGAAATTCAATGGATCATCACTTTTGAAAAATCCAACATTTTCCGTTTTTTCAAATCACATTCATATTGCTGTTCTTGAGTTAAATACTTGATTTTATCAATAATATCAATGTTTTCAAATTATATTTTGAGTCAAAAATTGAAATACATAAATTTTTAGCAATATCATATATTTGCGAAATTCAATGGATCATCACTTTTGAAAAATCCAACATTTTTCCGTTTTTCAAATCTCATTCATATTGCTGTTCTTGAGTTAAATACTTGATTTTATCAATAATATCAATGTTTTCAAATTATATTTTGAGTCAAAAATTAATACATAAATTTAGCAAAATCATATATTTGCGAAATTCAATGGATCATCACTTTTTGAAAAATCCAACATTTTCCGTTTTTTCAAATCACATTCATATTGCTGTTCTTGAGTTAAATACTTGATTTTATCAATAATATCAATGTTTTCAAATTATATTTTGAGTCAAAAATTAATACATAAATTTTAGCAAAATCATATATTTGCGAAATTCAATGGATCATCACTTTTTGAAAAATCCAACATTTTTCCGTTTTTTCAAATCTCATTCATATTGCTGTTCATGAGTTAAATACTTTATTTTATAAATTATATCAATGTTTTCAAATTATATTTCGAGTCAAAAATGAAAACATAATTTGTAGCAAAATCAAAGATTTTCGAAATTCATTTGATCATCACGTATTGAAAAATCCAACATTTGTCCGTTTTTTCAAATCTCATTCATATTGCTTTTCTTGAGTTAAATACTTGATTTTATCAATAATATCAATGTTTTCAAATTATATTTTGAGTCAAAAATTAATACATAAATTTTAGCAAAATCATATATTTGCGAAATTCAATGAATCATCACTTTTTGAAAAATCCAACATTTTTCCGTTTTTTCAAATCTCATTCATATTGCTTTTTTGAGTTAAATACTTGATTTTATCAATAATATCAATGTTTTCAAATTATATTTTGAGTCAAAAATTAATACATAAATTTTAGCAAAATCATATATTTGCGAAATTCAATGATCATCACTTTTGAAAAATCAACATTTTCCGTTTTTCAAATCACATTCATATTGCTGTTCTTGAGTTAAATACTTGATTTTATCAATAATATCAATGTTTTCAAATTATATTTTGAGTCAAAAATTAATATAAATTTTAGCAAAATCATATATTTGCGAAATTCAATGAATCATCACTTTTGAAAAATCCAACATTTGTCCGTTTTTCAAATCTCATTCATATTCATTTTTTTGAGTTAAATACTTGATTTTATCAATAATATCAATGTTTTCAAATTATATTTTGAGTCAAAAATTAAAATATAAATTTTAGCAAAATCATATATTTGCGAAATTCAATGGATCATCACTTTTGAAAAATTCAACATTTTCCGTTTTTCAAATCATTCATATTGCTGTTCTTGAGTTAAATACTTGATTTTATCAATAATATCAATGTTTTCAAATTATATTTTGAGTCAAAAATTAAATATAAATTTTAGCAAAATCATATATTTGCGAAATTCAATGGATCATCACTTTTGAAAAATCAACATTTGTCCGTTTTTTCAAATCTCATTCATATTGCTGTTTTTGAGTTAAATACTTGATTTTATCAATATATCAATGTTTTCAAATTATATTTTGAGTCAAAATTAATACATAAATTTTAGCAAAATCATATATTTGCGAAATTCAATGGATCATCACTTTTGAAAAATCAACATTTTTCCGTTTTTTCAAATCATTCATATTCATTTTTTTGAGTTAAATACTTGATTTTATCAATTAATATCAATGTTTTCAAATTATATTTTGAGTCAAAAATTAATACATAAATTTTAGCAAAATCATATATTTGCGAAATTCAATGGATCATCACTTTTGAAAAATCCAACATTTTCCGTTTTTCAAATCACATTCATATTGCTGTTCTTGAGTTAAATACTTGATTTTATCAATAATATCAATGTTTTCAAATTATATTTTGAGTCAAAAATTAATACATAAATTTTAGCAAAATCATATATTTGCGAAATTCAATGGATCATCACTTTTGAAAAATCCAACATTTTCCGTTTTTCAAATCACATTCATATTGCTGTTCTTGAGTTAAATACTTGATTTTATCAATAATATCAATGTTTTCAAATTATATTTTGAGTCAAAATTAATACATAAATTTTAGCAAAATCATATATTTGCGAAATTCAATGGATCATCACTTTTTGAAAAATCAACATTTGTCCGTTTTTTCAAATCTCATTCATATTGCTGTTCTTGAGTTAAATACTTGATTTTATCAATAATATCAATGTTTTCAAATTATATTTTGAGTCAAAATTAATACATAAATTTTAGCAAAATCATATATTTGCGAAATTCAATGGATCATCACTTTTGAAAAATCCAACATTTGTCCGTTTTTTCAAATCTCATTCATATTGCTGTTCTTGAGTTAAATACTTGATTTTATCAATAATATCAATGTTTTCAAATTATATTTTGAGTCAAAAATTAATACATAAATTTTAGCAAAATCATATATTTGCGAAATTCAATGGATCATCACTTTTGAAAAATCAACATTTTCCGTTTTTCAAATCTCATTCATATTGCTGTTCTTGAGTTAAATACTTGATTTTATCAATAATATCAATGTTTTCAAATTATATTTTGAGTCAAAAATTAATACATAAATTTTAGCAAAATCATATATTTGCGAAATTCAATGGATCATCACTTTTGAAAAATCCAACATTTGTCCGTTTTTCAAATCACATTCATATTGCTGTTCTTGAGTTAAATACTTGATTTTATCAATAATATCAATGTTTTCAAATTATATTTTGAGTCAAAAATTAATACATAAATTTTAGCAAAATCATATATTTGCGAAATTCAATGGATCATCACTTTTTGAAAAATCCAACATTTGTCCGTTTTTTCAAATCACATTCATATTGCTTTTCTTGAGTTAAATACTTGATTTTATCAATAATATCAATGTTTTCAAATTATATTTTGAGTCAAAAATTAATACATAAATTTTAGCAAAATCATATATTTGCGAAATTCAATGGATCATCACTTTTGAAAAATTCAACATTTGTCCGTTTTTTCAAATCTCATTCATATTGCTTTTTTGAGTTAAATACTTGATTTTATCAATAATATCAATGTTTTCAAATTATATTTTGAGTCAAAAATTAATACATAAATTTTAGCAAAATCATATATTTGCGAAATTCAATGGATCATCACTTTTGAAAAATCCAACATTTGTCCGTTTTTTCAAATCATTCATATTGCTTTTCTTGAGTTAAATACTTGATTTTATCAATAATATCAATGTTTTCAAATTATATTTTGAGTCAAAAATTAATACATAAATTTTAGCAAAATCATATATTTGCGAAATTCAATGGATCATCACTTTTGAAAAATCCAACATTTGTCCGTTTTTTCAAATCTCATTCATATTGCTGTTCTTGAGTTAAATACTTGATTTTATCAATAATATCAATGTTTTCAAATTATATTTTGAGTCAAAAATTAATACATAAATTTTAGCAAAATCATATATTTGCGAAATTCAATGGATCATCACTTTTGAAAAATTCAACATTTGTCCGTTTTTTCAAATCTCATTCATATTGCTTTTCTTGAGTTAAATACTTGATTTTATCAATAATATCAATGTTTTCAAATTATATTTTGAGTCAAAAATTAATACATAAATTTTAGCAAAATCATATATTTGCGAAATTCAATGGAATCATCACTTTTGAAAAATCCAACATTTGTCCGTTTTTTCAAATCACATTCATATTGCTGTTTTGAGTTAAATACTTGATTTTATCAATAATATCAATGTTTTCAAATTATATTTTGAGTCAAAAATTAATATAAATTTTAGCAAAATCATATATTTGCGAAATTCAATGGATCATCACTTTTGAAAAATCCAACATTTTTCCGTTTTTTCAAATCATTCATATTCATTTTTTTGAGTTAAATACTTGATTTTATCAATAATATCAATGTTTTCAAATTATATTTTGAGTCAAAAATTAATACATAAATTTTAGCAAAATCATATATTTGCGAAATTCAATGGATCATCACTTTTTGAAAAATCCAACATTTGTCCGTTTTTTCAAATCTCATTCATATTGCTGTTCTTGAGTTAAATACTTGATTTTATCAATAATATCAATGTTTTCAAATTATATTTTGAGTCAAAATTAATACATAAATTTTAGCAAAATCATATATTTGCGAAATTCAATGATCATCACTTTTTGAAAAATCCTACATTTTCCCGTTTTTTAAAATCACATTCATATTGATTTTTTTTGAGTTCAATACTTGATTTTATCAATAATATCAATGTTGTCAAATTATATTTTGAGTCAAAAATTAATACATAAATTTTAGCAAAATCATATATGTGCGAAATTCAATGGATCATCACTTTTTGAAAAATTCAACATTTGTCCGTTTTTTCAAATCTCATTCATATTGCTTTTCTTGAGTTAAATACTTGATTTTATCAATAATATCAATGTTTTCAAATTATATTTTGAGTCAAAAATTAATACATAAATTTTAGCAAAATCATATATTTGCGAAATTCAATGGATCATCACTTTTGAAAAATCCAACATTTTCCGTTTTTCAAATCACATTCATATTGCTGTTCTTGAGTTAAATACTTGATTTTATCAATAATATCAATGTTTTCAAATTATATTTTGAGTCAAAAATTAAAATACATAAATTTTAGCAAAATCATATATTTGCGAAATTCAATGAATCATCACTTTTGAAAAATCCAACATTTTTCCGTTTTTTCAAATCTCATTCATATTGCTTTTTTGAGTTAAATACTTGATTTTATCAATAATATCAATGTTTTCAAATTATATTTTGAGTCAAAAATTAATACATAAATTTTAGCAAAATCATATATTTGCGAAATTCAATGGATCATCACTTTTGAAAAATCCAACATTTGTCCGTTTTTTCAAATCTCATTCATATTGCTGTTCTTGAGTTAAATACTTGATTTTATCAATAATATCAATGTTTTCAAATTATATTTTGAGTCAAAAATTAATACATAAATTTTAGCAAAATCATATATTTGCGAAATTCAATGGATCATCACTTTTGAAAAATCCAACATTTGTCCGTTTTTTCAAATCTCATTCATATTGCATTTTTTGAGTTAAATACTTGATTTTATCAATAATATCAATGTTTTCAAATTATATTTTGAGTCAAAAATTAATATAAATTTTAGCAAAATCATATATTTGCGAAATTCAATGGATCATCACTTTTGAAAAATCCAACATTTTCCGTTTTTTCAAATCTCATTCATATTGCTGTTTTGAGTTAAATACTTGATTTTATCAATAATATCAATGTTTTCAAATTATATTTTGAGTTAAAAATTAATACATAAATTTTAGCAAAATCATATATTTATGAAATTCAATGGATCATCACTTTTGAAAAATCCAACATTTTTCCGTTTTTTCAAATCTCATTCATATTGCTGTTCTTGAGTTAAATACTTGATTTTATCAATAATATCAATGTTTTCAAATTATATTTTGAGTCAAAAATTAATACATAAATTTTAGCAAAATCATATATTTGCGAAATTCAATGGATCATCACTTTTTGAAAAATCAACATTTGTCCGTTTTTTCAAATCTCATTCATATTGCTGTTTTTGAGTTAAATACTTGATTTTATCAATAATATCAATGTTTTCAAATTATATTTTGAGTCAAAAATTAATACATAAATTTTAGTAAAATCATATATTTGCGAAATTCAATGGATCATCACTTTTGAAAAATCCAACATTTTTCCGTTTTTTCAAATCTCATTCATATTGCTTTTTTGAGTTAAATACTTGATTTTATCAATTATATCAATGTTTTCAAATTATATTTTGAGTCAAAAATTAAACATAAATTTTCGCAAAATCATATATTTGCGAAATTCAATGGATCATCACTTTTGAAAAATCCAACATTTTCCGTTTTTTCAAATCTCATTCATATTGCTGTTCATGAGTTAAATACTTGATTTTATCAATATATCAATGTTTTCAAATTATATTTTGAGTCAAAAATTAATACATAAATTTTAGCAAAATCATATATTTGCGAAATTCAATGGATCATCACTTTTGAAAAATCCAACATTTTTCCGTTTTTTCAAATCATTCATATTCATTTTTTTGAGTTAAATACTTGATTTTATCAATTAATATCAATGTTTTCAAATTATATTTTGAGTCAAAAATTAAATATAAATTTTAGCAAAATCATATATTTATGAAATTCAATGGATCATCACTTTTGAAAAATCCAACATTTGTCCGTTTTTTCAAATCACATTCATATTGCTGTTCTTGGAGTTAAATACTTGATTTTATCAATAATATCAATGTTTTTAAATTATATTTTGAGTCAAAAATTAATACATAAATTTTAGTAAAATCATATATTTTCGAAATTCAATGGATCATCACTTTTTGAAAAATTCAACATTTGTCCGTTTTTTCAAATCTCATTCATATTCATTTTTTTGAGTTAAATACTTTATTTAATCAATTATATCAATGTTTTTAAATTATATTTTGAGTCAAAAATGAAAACATAATTTTTAGCAAAATCAAAGATTTTCGAAATTTATTTGATCATCACGTATTGAAAAATCCAACATTTGTCCGTTTTTTCAAATCTCATTCATATTGATTTTATTTGAGTTAAATACTTTATTTTATCAATAATATCAATGTTTTCAAATTATATTTTGAGTCAAAAATTAATACATAAATTTTAGCAAAATCATATATTTGCGAAATTCAATGAATCATCACTTTTTGAAAAATCCAACATTTGTCCGTTTTTTCAAATCTCATTCATATTGCTGTTGAGTTAAATACTTGATTTTATCAATAATATCAATGTTTTCAAATTATATTTTGAGTCAAAAATTAAACATAAATTTTAGCAAAATCATATATTTGCGAAATTCAATGGATCATCACTTTTTGAAAAATTCAACAATTGTCCGTTTTTTCAAATCTCATTCATATTGCTGTTCTTGAGTTAAATACTTGATTTTATCAATAATATCAATGTTTTCAAATTATATTTTGAGTCAAAAATTGAAATATAAATTTTAGCAAAATCATATATTTGCGAAATTCAATGGATCATCACTTTTTGAAAAATCCAACATTTGTCCGTTTTTTCAAATCTCATTCATATTGCTGTTCATGAGTTGAATACTTGATTTTATCAATAATATCAATGTTTTCAAATTATATTTTGAGTCAAAAATCTAAATATAAATTTTAGCAAAATCATATATTTGCGAAATTCAATGGATCATCACTTTTTGAAAAATTCAACATTTGTCCGTTTTTTCAAATCTCATTCATATTGCTTTTCTTGAGTTAAATACTTGATTTTATCAATAATATCAATGTTTTCAAATTATATTTTGAGTCATAAATTAATACATAAATTTTAGCAAAATCATATATTTGCGAAATTCAATGGATCATCACTTTTTGAAAAATCCAACATTTGTCCGTTTTTTCAAATCACATTCATATTGCTTTCTTGAGTTAAATACTTGATTTTATCAATAATATCAATGTTTTCAAATTATATTTTGAGTCAAAATTAATACATAAATTTTAGCAAAATCATATATTTGCGAAATTCAATGGATCATCACTTTTGAAAAATCAACATTTTCCGTTTTTTCAAATCTCATTCATATTGATTTTTTTGAGTTAAATACTTGATTTTATCAATAATATCAATGTTTTCAAATTATATTTTGAGTCAAAAATTAATACATAAATTTTAGCAAAATCATATATTTGCGAAATTCAATGGATCATCACTTTTGAAAAATCCAACATTTTTCCGTTTTTTCAAATCTCATTCATATTGCTGTTCTTGAGTTAAATACTTGATTTTATCAATAATATCAATGTTTTCAAATTATATTTTGAGTCAAAAATTAATACATAAATTTTAGCAAAATCATATATTTGCGAAATTCAATGATCATCACTTTTTGAAAAATCCAACATTTTCCGTTTTTTCAAATCTCATTCATATTGCATTTTTCTTGAGTTAAATACTTGATTTTATCAATAATATCAATGTTTTCAAATTATATTTTGAGTCAAAAATTAATACATAAATTTTAGCAAAATCATATATTTGCGAAATTCAATGGATCATCACTTTTGAAAAATCCAACATTTGTCCGTTTTTTCAAATCTCATTCATATTGCATTTTCTTGAGTTAAATACTTGATTTTATCAATAATATCAATGTTTTCAAATTATATTTTGAGTCAAAATTAATACATAAATTTTAGCAAAATCATATATTTGCGAAATTCAATGGATCATCACTTTTGAAAAATCCAACATTTTCCGTTTTTTCAAATCTCATTCATATTGCTGTTCATGAGTTAAATACTTGATTTTATCAATAATATCAATGTTTTCAAATTATATTTTGAGTCAAAATTAATACATAAATTTTAGCAAAATCATATATTTGCGAAATTCAATGATCATCACTTTTTGAAAAATCCAACATTTTTCCGTTTTTTCAAATCAAAGTCATATTCATTTTTTTGAGTTAAATACTTGATTTTATCAATTATATCAATGTTTTAAAATTATATTTTGAGTTAAAAATTAATACATAAATTTTAGTAAAATCATATATTTGCGAAATTCAATGATCATCACTTTTGAAAAATCAACATTTTCCGTTTTTTCAAATCACATTCATATTGCTGTTCATGAGTTAAATACTTGATTTTATCAATAATATCAATGTTTTCAAATTATATTTTGAGTCAAAAATTAATACATAAATTTTAGCAAAATCATATATTTGCGAAATTCAATTTGATCATCACTTTTGAAAAATCAACATTTGTCCGTTTTTTCAAATCTCATTCATATTGATTTTTTGAGTTAAATACTTGATTTTATCAATAATATCAATGTTTTCAAATTATATTTTGAGTCAAAAATTAAATATAAATTTTAGCAAAATCATATATTTGCGAAATTCAATGGATCATCACTTTTGAAAAATCCAACATTTGTCCGTTTTTTCAAATCTCATTCATATTGCTTTTCTTGAGTTAAATACTTGATTTTATCAATAATATCAATGTTTTCAAATTATATTTTGAGTCAAAAATTAATACATAAATTTTAGCAAAATCATATATTTGCGAAATTCAATGGATCATCACTTTTGAAAAATCCAACATTTTCCGTTTTTTCAAATCTCATTCATATTGCATTTTCTTGAGTTAAATACTTGATTTTATCAATAATATCAATGTTTTCAAATTATATTTTGAGTCAAAATTAATACATAAATTTTAGCAAAATCATATATTTGCGAAATTCAATGGATCATCACTTTTGAAAAATCCAACATTTTCCGTTTTTTCAAATCTCATTCATATTGCTGTTCTTGAGTTAAATACTTGATTTTATCAATAATATCAATGTTTTCAAATTATATTTTGAGTCAAAAATTAATATAAATTTTAGCAAAATCATATATTTGCGAAATTCAATGGATCATCACTTTTGAAAAATCCAACATTTGTCCGTTTTTTCAAATCTCATTCATATTGCTGTTCTGAGTTAAATACTTGATTTTATCAATAATATCAATGTTTTCAAATTATATTTTGAGTCAAAATTAATATAAATTTTAGCAAAATCATATATTTGCGAAATTCAATGAATCATCACTTTTGAAAAATCCAACATTTTTCCGTTTTTTCAAATCATTCATATTCATTTTTTTTTTGAGTTAAATACTTGATTTTATCAATAATATCAATGTTTTCAAATTATATTTTGAGTCAAAAATTAATACATAAATTTTAGTAAAATCATATATTTGCGAAATTCAATGGATCATCACTTTTGAAAAATCCAACATTTGTCCGTTTTTTCAAATCACATTCATATTCATTTTTCTTGAGTTAAATACTTGATTTTATCAATAATATCAATGTTTTCAAATTATATTTTGAGTCAAAAATTAAATACATAAATTTTAGCAAAATCATATATTTGCGAAATTCAATGGATCATCACTTTTGAAAAATCAACATTTTTCCGTTTTTTCAAATCTCATTCATATTGCTGTTCTGAGTTAAATACTTGATTTTATCAATTATATCAATGTTTTCAAATTATATTTTGAGTCAAAAATTAATACATAAATTTTAGCAAAATCATATATTTGCGAAATTCAATGATCATCACTTTTTGAAAAATCCAACATTTTCCGTTTTTTCAAATCTCATTCATATTGCTGTTTTGAGTTAAATACTTGATTTTATCAATAATATCAATGTTTTCAAATTATATTTTGAGTCAAAAATTAAATATAAATTTTAGCAAAATCATATATTTGCGAAATTCAATGGATCATCACTTTTTGAAAAATCCAACATTTTTCCGTTTTTTCAAATCTCATTCATATTGCTGTTCATGAGTTAAATACTTGATTTTATCAATAATATCAATGTTTTCAAATTATATTTTGAGTCAAAAATTAATACATAAATTTTAGCAAAATCATATATTTGCGAAATTCAATGGATCATCACTTTTGAAAAATCCAACATTTGTCCGTTTTTTCAAATCTCATTCATATTGCTGTTCTTGAGTTAAATACTTGATTTTATCAATAATATCAATGTTTTCAAATTATATTTTGAGTCAAAATTAATACATAAATTTTAGCAAAATCATATATTTGCGAAATTCAATGGATCATCACTTTTGAAAAATCCAACATTTGTCCGTTTTTTCAAATCTCATTCATATTGCTTTCTTGAGTTAAATACTTGATTTTATCAATAATATCAATGTTTTCAAATTATATTTTGAGTCAAAATTAATACATAAATTTTAGCAAAATCATATATTTGCGAAATTCAATGGATCATCACGTTTTGAAAAATCCAACATTTGTCCGTTTTTTCCAATCAATGTCATATTCATTTTTTTAAGTTAAATACATTATTTAATCAATTATATCAATGTTTTAAAATTATATTTTGAGTTAAAAATAAATACATAAATTTTAGCAAAATCATATATGTGCGAAATTCAATTGATCATCACTTTTTGAAAAATCAAACATTTTTCCGTTTTTTCAAATCAAAGTCATATTCATTTTTTTTGAGTTAAATACTTGATTTTATCAATAATATCAATGTTATCAAATTATATTTTGAGTCAAAAATTAATACATAAATTTT
>JALDNG010001326.1:0-62617 GCA_024349245.1 Neodontobutis hainanensis
ATTCTTATACTTTCACTGAATTTTTCTGATATTAAAAGACTAAAAAATAGAAAAATTTGTGTTTCATTTATTATGCATAATTTATCGTTTTAACAAAATCTTTTGGGGTGATAATCATATTTAAAATTTACATTACTGGCTGATTTTAAAAATCTATCAATGTTAACCTATTTTTAAATATACTTTAGAAAAATCATACATGAAATTATTTTTCTCATATATTAGAGAGAAAATTTTAGAAGTATTGATAATTACAAATGTCTTGAACAACTGTAAAAATTTTATATATTACTTAATTTACATACATGTTCAAAAATGATATAATAATCTCTCATAGTATACATGGAGTTGAAAAAGAAAATTCAAAAATTAAAGCATATATTGCTTGGAACATTATATATAAATTAAAAACATGTAAAATTCATAGATAGTTTAATCAAAGCAAAATCGATCAAATTAAAAAATGGCAAAATTCAATTTTCCCTTTTAAATCTTAACCTCATAAAATATATCCATTTTGTACTTCCACAAAATGAATAAAAAACATGTGAATCGATACTATCTTTATCAAAAAATTCAAAAGGTGACTTAGAATTTTTAGGGTAAGAAAAAATTATCAAAATAACACATTAGCTTATACTATCGCTTGCTGTTTTAATGAGGATTTAACACCACAATTTTATTGATAAAGCAGATATATAATTTTGGATTAAACTACAGATTGCTATTTATTCAATGAATATTATGTTTGACATTTATAAATATGTGGGTTTCTTTATTGTCTAAATTAATATCTACAACATATTATTTATCTTGATTTTATGTCTTTGCATTTAGGTTTGATACAAGAATTTTCAATTCATCTGAATTACAAAACACTTATCTTGATTTGAGAAATACTTTTATGCGTGCTTGCAAAATCTTCTTTGAATAACTCAAGTATAAATCAAGGTGAAACCAAAACACATATAAAATGTTAACAAATAAAGATTCTGATATGGCGAAAAAAAACTTTACCCAGAGAACACAAGTTAAATTGTAATATTGAAAAGCATGAAACCACTTGATAAAAAAGGATAATTGATATAATACAAGAAAATATGTCGTTATCTGGGATTTTTTACTTTAAATGGAAATTTATTTTATAATTTTGAATGATTAAATAATCTGTCACTGATTGTGTATAAATTTTTATTATATGTAAATTAATTATTTCTTTTAAAATAAACAACACATCCCACTGAATCATTTGACGTTTTGACAAAGCATTTAATTTTTAGTTTGTTTTAGGTATTATGTTAAATTCTCACATGAAATTCTTATGTTGTTTGAATTATAAAGTTTTTTAGAAATTTAAAAATGTATATATATTTATGTATTATTCATTTTATCAATGAAGTAAAGGCTAATTTTATGAATTTTTCAGAAGTTTTCAGTTCGAAACTAACTTCGTAAACGAATAAACCATGTTTTAACTTTGATTTCAAAAAACAATGGTTTCAACGATATATTCTGAATAATTACTATTTTATCTTGATTCAATGAATAAATCTAATGAGATCAATCAAAATATTACAAAATATCATTTTACACAAAACTAGCTATGTATATTCTAATGATCATAGATTGTTCAAATCTTAATAGCGCCTGCAGTTTAATCTGTTTTAGTTTAAATATTTAATCAAACCTAACAGTTTAATTTGCTAATGTTAATATATTTGACAAGTTAACAACGTTTATTTATAAACAGATACGTATTTTTTGAATTTTATTTATTTAAACATGTATATTAATTACTATAGTAAAAATAAAAATGTTACAAGATATTTTTTTAATCAAACTATCTGATAAAAAATGTGTTTATTTGAAAATTTCAGTAATTTTATGACTTTTATTATCCAAATAAACCATTAAATTGAAATATGTATGATGAGAATTTTAATCTTTTTATTCTAAACTTAGGGTTCAAAAGTAAATTTCTCAAAATGTATTATCTTGTGAAGAAAAACAAATTGTGGATATTTATAATTAATAATAATCTATCAAACACAAAATTTTTAAACGAAGAAATATAAACAACTCAAAGATTTCGAGTTCATTTTTTCAAACTGCATTTTATTTTTCTCTATTTATAATCTTAACAATAAAATCTAAACATGATTTTTGTACCAACTGTTCAATTGTATCTCATCCAGCTTCACATCGAATAAGAGATCAAAACCATAATTTCAATGCAAAGAACGTATGAATTAAAATACACGAACAATGTCAGGATTTTTATTTATAATTTACATGAAGTTTGATTTATTTTCATAAAATGATAATCTAAATTCATTTTTAAAATAATAAAAATAAAATACTATCAAATCAACAATCACGAAAATCTGATAATCATCGAATATATGCAAGACAGAACTTAAGTTATATCAAAAGCTAAACGAGAATGTTACATATTTTACGATGTAGCTCTTACATTTCATATTTTATAACAGAACAAATTTAGTCTTAAAATGCACATATATTCTTTCTTAAAGAAACTTTATTTATAAAATGAATCAGAGAAGATTCGATTATTTGAAACTTATTGTCAAACGTTTTAATATCTATCAATCTCTCATTTTAATTCCAAAATATACAAATTACAATTTTTTAAGGATACATTGTTTTTTCATGTCTAATTACAAATTATACATAATTTAAATCAAATGTTTAAATTGTTTGAGGTTTTGATAATCTTTTACATTTTTCTATGAGTTTTTAATTACGATGTTCTATATTATTGAAATTAAGTTAATTTTCTAAAAATTATTTCATTGGAACAAATTAGATATCTCTTTTGAAAGTGAAAATAATATAAAGATTCATAAAAATTTTATAATGTAATGACAAATTGGTTACATTACTTCAGAAAATTTATGACTCTTTGTTTTCTTGTTACATTTTGATTGTCTCTGTGAAATATAAAAGATACAAAAATCACATCTCATTAATTGATTTGCTTTCAATACTCAGATTTTTAATTTTAATGGTCTTAAAACATACGTACAAACCTAGGAAAACATGTTGTACAGTTTACTTTTTAAATGTCACATTCACTTAGAATATCATGTCTTTGAAAATGTATAGTTTTTCCATTTCATTATTTATAATATAATATTTGAATAATAAATTAATTACAATTCAATATAATTACAAATTTTCATTTGAGATCAAAATTATTATTCACAATATATTTTATATTGACTTGAGTAAAATCAGCATTCTGCATTATATTTTTCTAATTTAAGATTACGCCTGAACTTAATTATTACAGTGAGTAGTTTATTCAATGATTTTTGATTTATCAGCTGGTATACACAATTCGATTGAATAAAATTATTAAATTATTATTTCTTCATTCCTAATCATAAAATATAACTTCAAATTATTGTGTGTGTTTTTATCTCCTTTCAGGAAGTGTCATTATCATGTTCAATTTCTCATAGTATACAACGATTTTGAATTCTTGATATTAAATCAATTGTGGAGAAATTCGATTACAGATTAATATTTAAAATTTATATAGCTGTACGAAAAAGTTAGTTCTGAGATTTGGTGAAGATTCGATGTTTAAGACATTACAAATAGCTAAATTCATTATTGAGATTGAGGATTCATGCTTACTAAAAATAAAACTATGACCAATGAACACTGAAAAGGTTACTTTCACATCATAAAGCTTAAAAAGTTAAAAAATCCAGTCTAAAATGTTTTTAACATTCTTAATTATAGTTTAATTCTATAATATGATTTTCTTCATTTTACATTTGAAAAAAAAATATTTTTTCAAATAATTATGATATATCCCAAAAAGAATGTTCATGATTTAAAATATCGCAGAAAAATATTTAATCATTCCTGTCTTCTTAATGTTATATTTATATGCTTTTAATGTTGATTCAGTGGTTTTTATAAATACCATATTTATATTAATGAAATTATCAAATGTAAGATCTTAAAAGTATAAAACGTGCACGTTAAACCTGAGAGATATTTTCCAGAATAATTCAAAAAAAATCATGATGAACGTACTTAAAAAGCACATTAAATTTATGTTAATAATTATGTGTAAGGTGATAAGAATATTTTTAAGTTACATTATGTTAAAATTTTCTTGATTTTTCAATGAAATATCAAATTTGTAACTGATTCAAAGAAATACAATGTTTCAACAAGACAAATAACAAAATATCGCACCTAATATCTGAGATACTTTGTGCATGCGGTTTAGAGATTTTCATTTTACTGTGTAAATTAAAGATGTTTGCAAAGATAGATATAATCTATGATAAAATTTCTTCAATTTATAATTATATTTTCTCGGTAAATTTTTATTAAACGAAAAATTTATCATTAATCGTCCAACTAAAATAGTTTTAAAATATATTGACTCCCAGATATAGTTAAAAAAATAAATCCGATATATCTGCTAATTGAGAAACAGAATCAATTTATAAATATACGCATAAATTAATTGGTAATTATAAAATAGATACTAAAAAATGATCTAATTTTGTTCTGAAATATATAGGATAATTTTTGTCTCATTTTTAAAAATTTATTTTTCGTATGGTCGATGCTATTTTAAAGTTATTTGTTGCGTATTTTTCGCCAGTGTAAATTTTCATATCTTTTTGTTTACATTTATGTTTAGAATGAGAAAAATGCAATCAATTTATCAAATACTATGTTTAAAACTATTTAATTCATTCTGATCTAGAGTAGCCATATTTAAATCAAAATTTAGACGTTAGTCGATTGATATGTGAATTAGTTGTTTTTTCAAATAATTTTAAACTCGTTATCGATGTTAATATAACATATATTTTCGATAAAAACGAATAAAATCGCATTTTAATATATTTATCATATGCATTTTCAAAATTAAAAAATGTTTTAAGAGCAAACGAAAATGAAATATTCAAATTAAGTTTAATTTTTAACAAATTTTAACATAGTTTTTGACAAAATGTGAGTTATTAATATTAATACTGGCATATTAATCTTAAGATATTGATAAAGAGCTTTTGATTTATAAATTCCATACAACGTAAAATTTTATATGACATAATTGATGTTATAAGTGATTTTTTTATCAAAGTTAAGATATATTTTAATTATAAGCATTTTAGTAAATAGATCGAGAGTAGAAGTTCAAATTATCCTTCAACTTTCAATAGTTTGCTTTATAGCACTGTATTCTATGTTTCTGAAACTAATTCTGTCAAATAGTTTGATTAAAAATTTTTGAATCCATAATCATCCTCTTTTTTAATTTCTAATCATCGTTTAAATACGTAAGTATATCTTTAAAAATATTCATTTTCTGTTTTCGTGTTGATAATCAATTATTATGCAATAGAAATTTAAATCTAAGTTCAGTTCGTGTAAAGATTATCAAAATAAACTTGACAAATTATTTTAAAAAATAAATGCGTTTGAATTTTTTCAACATTTTGGATAATATAAATGCATAAAAATCCTTATCTTAAGTGATACAGTCAGTTTATATTTATTTGAAAGGTCTTTTTAAATGTTAAAATTGTTCAAAATAATAAAAATTGACGATCGATGCTCAAATAAAAATTTAGAAACAGGGAAACACTTATCATAGAATATCTTTTTATAGATAAATCATTAATAATGAATTTTCTTTCATATATGATGATGTTATCGAATTATTTTCAAATATTTGTATATTATCTGTGACATTAACTAAATGTTAAATTTATAATTTGGCTTGATTTCAGAATTTATTTTGACGAAATAATACAATAAATATCCATCAGTAATTTGATTAATTCATAATTTATTTTGAATATGTGATTTATTAATTCTTTATGACTCCTTAACATAGGTTTTGATTATGTGAAAAAAAGTTAAAAAATCACTAAATCTTTTAAATATTTATATTCTCTTTAAAAATAATGAAAAACATTTTTCGGTTTAATGTTTCATTATACAATTTATATTTTTGACGCGTTTATTAAATAAAAGTAGCTATTAACATACGATCATTTTGAAAAATATGGGAGGTTAAAATAAATGATTTTTAACATGATTAATCTAACATAATATTATGAAAGATCATCTATTTAAAAAGAAAAGAATCAGTTTCATGTAAAAAATTTATCTTTTTTAAAATAATCTCAAAATAATTATTATAAATTTTGTTTTAAATTGAGCTTGTTTCTGATTTGATGTTCAAAAAATTTTTGTGATTTGGATAAAAAATGATATTTTCAAACACATTAAAATATGAATTTTGTATGTTTTATTTTATATATCTGAAAATTGCAAATAAATAAAGCTATTAAATTCATGTTCATTACAGTTATATAGTTTTATGGATTAAATAAAATAAAAGAATTTAACCTAAAAATATCTGAAAATTATTTAATATCTTACGTTTGATATTTTATTCGAGAATAATAAATTACTTAGAAAGAATCAAGAGTTAGCCTTTAATTACTGATGTGTCGGTAAGATCATATCAAGATTAAAATTGTGAACTGAGAAGCTTAAAAAAATATAAATTTGTAAAATAGATTTTTGATGTGTTTATATTATTATTTGAAGTTTTGATGTGTGAAAATACAATCTTTTAAAGAATTCTATTTTAAAATATTTTGATGAGAGATTCTGATTTAAACGTTAAGTTAATTTTATAAATTTATAAAACTAATTATTATATTTTCATTAATGGCTCGACGAGATTTATAAATTTACGTCCAATTGAAATATTTATCAATTTTCTTAAATGTTTCGGCTGTTCTTTTTCTTTTCTTCCTTTGAAAACAAAAAGTGTTAAACAAATACCAAATATAAAAAAATGTGAACATTCAAATTTATTTCATTAAAAATACTTGTTTACATTCTCTAAAAACAATTTTATTTTTAAATTATAACGTTGGTTAAATTTAAACGTTTATCGATATATGTTGATTTAGAAAATTATTATTTCAAGGTTTTTGATAAAAGTACATTTGAACTGTCAAATATTATTGATCATAAATAATTTAGTGTGATTTATTATTCTTAACATAATTATATCTTTTGAATCTACTTTTTGGTTAAAATAACAGATCTATATTATCTTTATTTGAAAACATCTTGAATAAATGGCTTGAATTTAAAATAATAATATTTTACATCGTATGACATTTTAAATTTAATGTTTATGTGTCTATTCCAAATTATTATATGAAGATTTTATTTGGAATTCATATTTTTCAGTTGACATAAATATTCAAACTGACAAAACAAAATCTTACAAAATTTCGTCATCGCATCATGCTAAAATGAATTTATTTTAAACATTTTTTCTATTTTGAATCATAATATAAGTCTAAATTATGTTTTCATCTGTATTCAATATATTTTTGAAATGTGTTTTCATATTCTTGGTTTATTGTTAGGTAATTCAAAAATAATATTCTTTTAGATGTTCAAATGATTTTCATAAACTTTTAGATCACAAAACCTGTTTATATCTTATATTCCACTATTTATTTTACCAAAAATGTTTCTTTGTGGTAAAAAATTCACATAAAACATATTATTTCAAAAAAGGCTCTGCTTTTAAAATTTAAATTGTCAATTATTTCATTAATAAATGTTTTAAATAATTAAAACCATACAAATCAAGTTATATAATTGCCATAGTTAAATCGATGAATATATAGATTTCCTTTTTAACAATATAATATGTTTTAATCTGAATTTCATTCGTAACAAAGGCTTTTCAATGATAACTGAATACGAAATCTACTAAAACAATTTTCGATTTGAAATTAACATATAATATAATTTATCCTGTTTCAAAAAACTGAAGTGAATTCTTTCTTCAGTAGAAGTACGATAAAATTATTTTTGATTTTCATGATCTTTGATCATGCCATTTATTATTTTCTTTTAAATAGCCTCAAGTACAAAAACAGGAATGTATTCTATAAGTATGTTTTTGGTGTCCATTCTTATTTTACAACATGGCAAATATTATGCTGCAACGAATCAAATGTTTATTTTTAATTGAACAAACACAACATTCTGATACATATTACTTATTTCAGTTTTGAAAATTTTACCAATATTTTACGGTTTTGTATCGAACAAACTTGAATTTTTCATGCTCCTCAATACTATTAATTTTTAAAAATATATTTAACAACACTGAGTAAATATATTAAATGATATGTTATTATAATCCTTGCCTTTTTTAATATTTAAATTAAACGGAAAATTATTTTGAATATCAATAAATTTTTTAAAATATTTTTAACTCAAAGAACTGCTCATTTGCTGAATAAGTCAAAAATAAATATCCACATTTATGAAAAGTTTAATACCTTTAAAATAGATATGAATTTTAACTCTCTTGATTCATGAACTGTTCATTTTTTGAAGTGGGTTTGAAGTGAGGACATTTTAATCTTATACCATTCATTATTTTTTTATTTAAGTGGTAACCAGACATAAATATGAACTTGTATCTTCATTTAATTCAAAACACAAGTGGATGTTTTAAAACAGCAATATATATGTGTTTGTAGTCATATTTTAGAAAATATTATTTTCAGAAGGAAGGATATATCATTAAACTATGAAGGACAACCTATACAGTAAAATGAATACATTATACGTGATTTTATAATTTTATCAGAACATCAATATTTTATCATTTCTAAGATTTTAAATGTAAATTTAAAACACCTTAGTAAGTTAAATTAAAAAATATATTGTATTTGATGGAGATATCCCATTAAAGTATGATCATTTATCTGTTATCTCTGTATAATTACATTACAAATCTCAACTTTCTTTTGTTTTGGAAGATATATAGTCAGCAATTTTGTGGTTTTCCACTCTTTTTAATATTTATTGAAAATAAATATCCATTTAAACATAGGATAATAAAAATCGTCCTAATTATTTTAACTTTGGTGAACAGAATTTACTGAGCAAGTAAATGATCAATGATTCATACTGTACGCCTAATTCCTTTTCTACTAATTGAAATTTTTAAATTATTTTAATCAACGTTTAAGGATCATTTTTTTCTTTGAGTATGTGGCATTAATAGTTTTGAAAACACTATAAATCTGAAAAACATTTAACTAATGTGTATTTTATAAATGTACAAACTGTACATCTTTGATACCATTTGAATAATCTTTAAGGATGTATTTTAAAAATTGTTAATTTTATTTTATCGAATAATGTAATGGATTAATTTGTTATCTACCAACATATATGTACTTTTATTAATGATAATTTTATTAATTTTGGTTCATTTATAAAATAAAGGGCGTTTCCAGAAATCGTTTAGATTTAAATATTTGAAGATTTCAATCAATCGAAGAACTTTTTCTATTTCTTGATGGATGCTTTAGGCAAATTAATATTATTATTGGTTTGATTATTTAAATAAATTTTTTAAATTATCTTAATTAGAATAAAAAACATGAAGAATGCTCAAAATTAGAATGTTTTAATTGTGAGTTTGTATTTTATAACCACGAGTATTTTGAATTTTGAAAACAAAAATTATCCATAGTATTTTACAAACGATCATCATAATAATTGACCAATTTCTTTATCTGACAGTATGGTTTTAAAGTAATTCTGAAATATTCTGAAGTTTGAATAGGTGAATAGTAGCGACATATATCAAAAGTCATCTTCATAATGACATTTCACTCTATTTTAGAGATTTAAATCATAAATATTTTTTTATGCGTGTTTCACAATGACATAGAATTTTTAGTATTTTAATCATTGTCATATTTTCCTTGAAATAGATATTGATTATCCTATTTGTTGATATACATCAAATGTTTAAAATTGTTATAAATTCTGAAAAAACATAAGTTAGAGAAAATAAATTATGATTGAAAAAGGAACATTCTTTCATTATATCAACTTATTAAATGAATCTCGTGTTTATACATTAATCATTTCTTTCTTCATAAAAACTTTAAATGAAATATTGCATTTTATAATAATTTAAGATTTTACTGTTACTTCAATAAAATTTCTGTTATCATATTGTGATAAATCTATTGTTTTGATAAAAAGTTTCCAAATTCTCTTGATAGTTATCTTCTCAGATTTTCAGTGTTTTTAATTAATTATATATTTTTGAATATTTCTTTCTTTATATTTCCTGATGATAACTTTAATATTAGAAATTTTGACAAATGAGGATCATAAAAAAACGAATATCCCTTCATTGAAATTAAATTTAATGTAAAATTTAAATATATGATGGCATATATCATTTCATCGATATCACGTGCAGATATCTGATTTGATTATTTTATGTTATTCCTTAATTTTAGCTTTCGAAATACGATTATGTTATCATACCACAACATTAAATTGAAGCCCAGAAGTCATAAATTATATTTACTTATCTGTTGTTTATGAGTAAATTTAAAAATAATTCCTTCACTTCTTTTGTGAATAAACACAAAGACCAATCTTTTAACATGTAAAAATATACCATATAAGTTTATGTTTCGTTCATAAGATATTTAAATTTGATACTTCACATTTTTGTTGAAGTCGTGTTTTGCTCAACTATTTGAAGATTCCTAAATAAATTATTTCTTGTGTTCTGAAATATATCTTCATTAAAATATTGATTTTTCACAGTATAATGTGCAAAATTTTTGTTCTTTAATTAAATTATTTGGGATTGATCTCTTTGTTTATTTAACTCATAACCTCAGCTAATTTTAATTATTTTTCTGAAATTACCTGGTTTTCAATCCTGGCTAATTAAATTCAATTAAATTTGAATCATTTATTTCAGTTAATTGCGAATATTCTAATTTACGACAACAAGAATAAATAAATCATGTATCTACAATCAAGTCAATATAAAAACGAAATTAATGTTTATTCCTAAATTTTTATGATTCCTACATATTATTATTCATTTTAGTTAATTATTGTTCAGAGTAAATATGGGTTCAAAGTGATTAAATACACAAAATAACCATTAAAATTTTAACCTTTTTCAAAAATCAAAGAAGGAAATGATTCTAATTCTTCGTTGAAGATAGAAACATCGATTAAAAATTGTTAACGTTTTAATGAAAAGATCAATTATTTTACTGGTTATTTTTTAAGTTATACATGTTAAGAAATTTACTTCAGATAACCTTCATACATTTCTTGTTGCAATTTCATAAGTCAAACTACTTTTATTTCTTTATAGTTAAATTCATTTTTTCGAAATTGGAAAATTATAGTTGAGCATGGCAAGTCGTACACAGGAACTAACTTGAATGTATGCACTAACATCTTTATTTATGAAAATAAACTCTGGAAAAATTTTGTGAAATTAATTATTTGATCTCTGTTTATGTCTCATATTCGACATTTGTAAAATGAACAGCAAATTAATCTCAATAACTACAAAATAAATTTTTAAATGTTATGAGCTAAAAATCTAAAAAAATTAACAGAGATCTTATTTTAATTTATACTACGATTAAAACATCAACGTAATTATCATCAATATAATTTAGATTTTGACTGTTGCTTATCGGAAATGTTATTTAAAGAAAAATTACATTCATAAAAAATTTAATCATCCAAAAATCATGAAAATACTATTTTTAAATTGAAATTTATCACTATAATCTTTAATTTTAATGAAGATTAATTCAATACGATTAACATCGAACGTTTGTATTTAAAATAAAATAATATCATTTCTGATTTTATTGTTATAATTTCTGAATATTGAACAAATCTAAGGCATAAATTATTATTCTTCTAAAATTCAAACAATAATTTCTAAAAATAGAAAAAAGCTACTTAATATGTGTAAAAATCAAATTGAAAATGGAGAATATTTTCCATTCTTTGATCCTTGTTTTAGTTTCAAGAATTTTAGTCGATACCTCAAACATATGAAACTCAGATTGTTTAAAATTAATGAACTTCAGAAAATAAAATGCGATTTTTATTTTTACATTTTAAACCATAATATGTTTGCATCTAACATTTGGCATTCATTTAGATTTTTCCTTCATTTATTTGTTCAGAAAAAATAAAATATTAATATTCTTTCCATAAATATATCAAAATCAGGCGTTATGATTCATCTTTATCTCTCATAACATTTTACCCTGTTTCAAAATTAAGAAGTTAAATTTTTTTAAATATTCTTCTTGTATTTTCAAAACATATCATTTTGTGTTTCGGAAATTCTTAATATTTCTAAACAAGAAATGTGACAATAAATGCTGACACTGATGGAATATAAAAATTAGTTAACTTGAAAATCGTTTCAGAAAAACAATTTTTAAATATTTTTAAATAATAGTACAAAATTAATACATAAAACATTTTTTCTCTTAATAAAAATAATATTTTCATTCAAAATCGTGTACGAAGAGAAGTTATCTTGTTTTTTTCAGTCAATAGATCTATAAATCCTCCATGAATATTGTATTGGGAATGTATTAAAAAAAGTCTATCATTATCTTTGATCAAAGTTAATTTTTAAACATAATAAAATTGGATATGATGATAATTTTCATGATTTTGAGTCAATCGTCTTGAAATTGATAAAAAAACTTTTTTTTAGTTTTTATTTTGAATATCGAACACAAGATTAAAACGATTTTTACGCTAAATTATAAAAAGTGTTAATGGAACGTTCAATAAAATATTTATACTGAAGAATTTTAACAATATAAATTGTTCAAGTGTTTGAAATAGTTTGAACTATTATCTTTTATATATAGTTATGAAAGTCCTATAATCTGAAAAAGGACAACTTATTCTTTCGAAGACATTCTTAATCATAGTAAATAATATTACACGCGTATTTAGAATCTCAAGGATTTTTCTTTAATGCAAAATCGTCATGAATTTTGATGTGTTTAAAAATTTAGTTTTTCTGCATATAACGGTTAATTTATCGATGTAACATTTTAATTTTTTATGATTTTGATTCATAAAAATTTATCTTCTTAATTGGAAGTTATAATTATTTAAGCATTTACAAGTGTTTTCGGATAATATATAAAACTATCACTGCATATTTTATTATTTTTTGGAAAGACAATACATTTTTATTCCTTTAAAATTATCAACATTAAATATTGATCGGTTTCTATTAACATGAATATATCTTGAAGTTTTTTAATCAAATTATTTCATATATGTTACAAAAAACTACCTCTTAGCTTCAATCGCTAATTGAATATCGTTGTCTTTAATGTTTGATAAAATTAAATTATATCTTCATTGAAAATATTAGAAATAAAATATTTACATAAAAAAGTAAAATGAGTTCATTTCTAGAACAAACTTATTTCTTCTTTTTTACTTGCACATTTAAAATAGCTTTTTGGAAAATATTTTGAAATATTTTTGTTGTTGCCTCAATGTTTTTAGTTTAGGTTTATTTTGAAAATTAGATATTTTAGACAGACATTTTCTTTAAATAATACTGATAAATATTACATTTTAAAAATAATTAGAACTCATATATAAGTAAAATGCTGTATCTTAAAAAGTTAAATGTCGCAGACGACATAAAACTAATCGATCAATATTGCAAATTGTATATAAAAGATTGTCTTAAGTTATTTAATAATAATGTGTAATATAAACATTTTTATTTTTATCCATGGAATTTGATGGCCATTTTATATTTTATTGCTTACGTTGGATCAAAATTACCTTCACAGTCTTTCTATTAACTGAATGAAATATTCATAAAAACATCGTGAAGTTTGTAGATTTTTAGAAATTTTATGTATTTTGAGTACTAAAAAGCAACGTTTGATTTTTCATACACTATCAAATAAGACATGTTTAAATTTTTGAAATACAACTTAATTAATATTTCGATACATGATTTGAGATAACTTTGGCAGTATAAAATATAAAATGATCATGTAATTTGTGAGTTCTTGTGGAACACGCATGTACTTATTCTGCTTATAATTTAAAGAAATTCAAAAAAAATATTTAAAACAAAATTTTTTAAATGAATTATGCTAATCATAAAATCAATTTATGAATAACATCTTTTACGTTTTTTCAAGAACATAAAAATATTCTGTATAAGTAATTTTCGATTTTTTCCATTTAAATGTTTTTTTAATTTACATATTTAATCAGAAACAAAGCTAAATTTGTTTTTAACCGTAGAGATTTAAAAAAATTGTTTTAAATAAAATTAAATACATAAATCACATGGTTTATAATGGCTTAATATTAATGCCATAAATTTCAATAAACTTTTATTTAAACACTTTAAAGAATTAATATTATAAATTTAACTCGTATTCAATGATTTACGAAGAAATAAAATTTGAAAAATTATAAATTACAAAAGTGTTATTTAAAACTTTTATCGAGTTTTTACGAAGGAAATAACCATCAGACAAAGGCAAGAATACACACGTATAAAATTCATAAATCTTTCTATTTGACAATTAAAAGAGTTTACAGTATTCTATGGCTTTATCAAATTGAAAAAACAACAATCTTTTCATAATATTGACAAATGTAGACAATATTCTGCCGATTTATATTCTCTTACACCAAAAAGGTTCAACGAGATAAGTGTCACATTTAGAACTTCAATCCAGTTAAATTATTTTTAAGAATAAAGATATATGAAAGTTAGCCTATTATATCTTTTCCTTTGCGTCTATTTCTCTATTTTAGGAGGAGGACAATTGAGATGAAAATTACAAGCAATATTGTTTTTTATCTTAAAATTATTAACCTTTCGAAAAGAGCTCAAATTAAAAATATTTAAGCACCTATTAGAAAAATATAAATAAATATTATATTGACGTTGTTGACGTCTTTTCTATCTCATTTACTTGAAAGAAGCCTAAATGTGAAATTCCATTCTTTTTAAATAATATGATAGTTGTTTAACTGTGATAAATATTATTTAAAATATAATTTCCATATCTATCATAATAATAAAAATATTAAATTGTACCGTGTGAAAGATCAAAATAATTAAAAAAATACTTCAGAAAATTATAATATTTAACAAATATTAAGTTTTCTAGAGATGTAGACAAGATGTTTTTAATACGCACGCTCGAAATTTTATTAGGACTCATGTAAAATTCGAAAATAAAAAGTATACAAACACATCACACACTGCTACAAATAGAATATTTTTGTCGACTTATTAAAATTCAAATCATTTGGAAAAAAACATTTGATCGGAAAATTTACTGATAAACGGTTGATTTTCTAACGGTCACATTTTTTTCATGTTTTCAAATTCATGAAAAATTGATACTAAATAGATTTTAATAAAATCTTGAATGATTGAAATTATTGTTAAAAAATTTAAAGAATTTATGAAAATATTCTTAAATAATAAACATAGTTAACACAAAATAAATGAATAATTTTTTACAAAAAGTTTCGTGAGATGTTGCTAACATTTGATTTTTACTGTGATAAACATATTGGCAATTTAAATGTTCAGATATCATGATCTAAAATTCACAAGAATAATAAAATCTTTATAAATCGTATAATGATGTTAAATTTATGAAGACAACAATAAATTCATTTGATTGTTTTTTATCTTAGATAAACACAACAACAAAGTACGATTACCGCCTTCTCATTAGCATCTTAGTTTAAGTTACAGATTATTATTTATTTAAAAAAAATAATTTAGCCCTTTTGAAGATAAAAATAAAACAAAAAAACACGGTGGGGAATGCGCAAAATTTGAGCGCTCAATCTCTATCATTTCTCATTCATTGTCATTTTAGCAAAAACGTATTCTTATCATTTTTCTGTGCAAAAAATTCTTGAAGTTTGCGAGAGACGTAATGTGTTAAATCAAAATTTAGAAATCAGAGTATTATTTATCTATTTGCAAATTAATATTTTTTATAAGATTTTTATTCTCAAAGATATATAAATACCAAGTATCACAAAGGATTTGAAGTGGAATATTTAATATTATTTTATTCAAACTAGACTGATAAAATGCTTTGAATAAGTTTTGTTATTTTATGATCTTGTGATTAAGTTCGGTTAATCTCGTAAAACAAAATTTAAAATGGAAACTGTCTTGAATCGTATCAATAGACAGGTAAGAAATGAGAATTTGTTAGCTTCACAAACAAAAAAGGACTGCTTATTCGTCCAAAAACTGGTTCATGAGAAGTATGAAAAGAATATCGGACACGAAACGGATATCACTGTTTTGCTAAAAGAACACGCAGATTACCTTTTTAATATATTTCAAAGTCTTCCTGAGAAATTTATTGCCTTTACGAGTAGTCAACCATGGTTCTTATATTACATATTACATTCATTACAACTTATGAATATTTCATTTGAAACGGATAACCTTATTATTGTTTTCAATATCTTAAAAGCGTGCAAAAACGGTGATGGGGGTTTTGGTGGGGGTGTATGTCACGAATCTCATTTAGGCTGCACATTCGCAGCCATATGTTGCATACTTATGATTGGACCATCTTTAGAAAAATCCCTGGACTTGATTGATACGGTTCAACTTAAGCAATTTTTAATAAAATGCAAGAATAAAGATGGTTCGTTTAAGATATCTCCTAACCACGAGCATGATCTTAGAGCCGCGTATTGCGCTGTTGCAATATCACGTTTGACCAACATTTATTCTTTCTGACTTATTTAAAAATACTGTTGAATATATAATAGATGTCAAAATTACGATGGAGGTTTTGGTGCTAACCCTGGCTTAGAATCCCACTCTGGATACACGTATTGTGCATACACTTCCTTAGTTATGTTAGATGGCGAGAAATCAATCAATCAAGCAAAGCTTCTTGATTGGATTGTGCATCGGCAGATGTCATTTGAAGGTGGATTTCAGGGTCGTTGTAACAAACTTGTTGATAGTTGTTACTCTTTTTGGTGTGGGGCGCTTATTCCATTGATGCAAGAAAATTACGGGACTGAACAATTCCAGATTCCTCGCAAAATTTATGATTTTCAGGCTAATCAATATTTTCTACTTGTTTGTTGTCAAATAATGAGTGGTGGTTTTACTGACAGACCTTTGCACAATCCTGATCCTTATCACACCTGTTACTCACTTAGTTCTCTTTCCCTTTCCCAATTTTCAGGCGTTGAATCAATGAAGGAAATTGGAAATATTTCAACTCAATTAGAGAAAAACCACATTCTCTATAACATCTGTCAAAAGTCATACGATTTCGCATTGATGTGTTTTTATCAAAAACGTGATCAGAATCATCGTTAGACATTTTCCAAATTTTCGACAAAATATTTCAAGTCATTCTTTAATTCGATTTTTATTGCCTCTAGATTTGAATTTTACGTTACAAAATGAGTTTATGATACTCTATTGTCAGTCTGTAACAAAACGCATGCTTAAACAAATCATGTCTATTTGTTTAATTATTCCAATTTTCTTATCAAATAATATTTGAAATTTATTTTTTTAATTTTTAGTCAATTTAACTTATAACTCAAGGGGAATAATCACATTTTCGATGTAAAAGTAATTTACAGTTAAGAGTATAGAAGATTCTTATTAAAAATCAATTAAAGTTTCTGAAACGTTTAAAATAGTTTGCGATTTTAAGATTTACACCTGAGAGGATTTTTGATTTCTAATTATTTAAAAATTTTGAGCATTTAACGCTTTTTATTTTTTTAATTTGGCTGGGTTTATATATAAGGTATTTTCAGTTACCGTTTAAATTTGAGTTACTCGTTATGATTGTAAACGATCTCATGGTAGCTGCATATGAAATTACTCAATAATTTTAAAAATTTTTGAAGTATCTCGGTATGAATATTTTTAGAATTTTGAGATCAATATAATATTGCAAAATTTTTGACATAACCACTTTTAATCACGCCTATGCAATATCCATATATCAATGATAAATCGAATTTTGATAGATTAAATCTTTTAAGAATCAATATTTTAAACACTATTTTTCTTGTCAATTTTACCTTAAAAACCACTTGAGACAAGACTAAATGTATATTTTAAAGTTCATAAGAAGGTATTATACAGAATCAAAATTTTTTAGACCATTAGAAATGCTGTTTCAGACAAGGGTTTTGTCTAAATAACCATTCGTTTTATAAATATGCTACATTTGTAATAAATCCTCAAATTTCCAGATAATAAGAGAAAAATAATATTTCTCTTACTTTTAAATCTGCAAATGTCAAGGCCGGATTAACCATTAGGGCAACTGGTCACGTGCCCAGGGGCACAGGACATCTAAGGGGCCCTGGCAACCATCAATTAGGTTATGATAGAATAAGTCACATAAACGCAGTAGGCTACTCACTTTCCTAATTATATACAGATTTTTGCATCCCGATTAAAATATTATGTCAAATCACGTCAAAAACAGTGTCTGTAGCTTCCTGTGCAGCGAGCGAGGTGTCACGTGACTTGACACTCAGAAATTTGAAATCCGTGGGAAGATGGAGAAGCAATTAAGCGGGAGCGCTAAAAGAAAATTAAAAAGAGAAAAGGAATTGAAATTAGTCGACAGTTTGAAACATATTCCAAAAATAGCCAAATTTTTTACTTCAAATAAGTTATCTCTGAGTAAAGGCATCGACAATGATGGTAACACTGAAATCCATCCGTCACCTGTGGCCGTGGAGACAGCTAACGTTAACCTAAGTGCTAGCTGTCAGGCTACCAGCAGTGTGGGAGCTAACTGTGAGACACTGAACAACAACAGCCAGGAGCAAAAGGACGACGAGCATGAACAGCCTCTTCATCACAACAAAAACGCAAGTCCAAATGAAAAAGAAGAGACATTCAGCAGCCCCAGCACCGGCCGCACCTTCACACTCCTGTCAGACCCGTCCCTATTGGGAGCCCTAACAGAGACGCTGAGGGAGGAAGCGATCCACAGAGGGCCCATCGCTTTCCATAACCGTGCTGCCAGGTACTCAGCATCAGTCAGGGAGTCTGGGCTTGGGTGTCGAACCCGCTCACTCACTAATGACCTACTGAATTGCCGCCTTCAAAACAACGAAATCGTACCAAGGGAATGGCTGCTATATTCACCATCTACTGGCTCTGTTTATTGCCATGCCTGCAAAATCCTGTCACCCCAAAGCCGACAACATGCCTTCATCAGTGGATTTAGTGATTGGAAACACTCTGAGAGAATTGGGGATCATGAAATAAGTTTTGAACATAGACAGAATATGTTGAACTTAATGCAGAGATCCCAAGTAATTTGCAGAGTGGATGCTGCACTTGTTCGGCAATGTGACGCAAAACAACGGTACTGGACAGACGTACTCAGGCGAATGGTTACTGTCATCATGTTTTTGGCGGCAAGGGGGCAGCTTTTAGAGGGGACAACGAACTGTTGGGCTCTGTGCATAACGGGAATTATCTAGGAATTTTGGAGCTTATTGCACATTTTGACCCATTTATGAAAGACCACCTTGTGAAGCATGGCAACAAGGGAAAAGGTAAGCCCTCATATCTCTCCTCCTGTGTGTGATGAGTTTATTGCATAATGGGTGACAAAACAAAGCAAGTTATTGCCGATGAAATTAAGCAGGCAAAATATTTCTCTGTTGTGGTCGATTCCACTCCAGATCTTGCGCGTGTTGATCAGCTGACCTTTGTATTCCGATTTGTTAATTCAAGTGGAAAAGTGGTTGAAAGGTTCATAGGATTTGAGCCCATACACAGCCATACAGACTTAGTTTAGCTGAATCCGTCATTGGCATGGTGCGAAACCTTGGACTTGACTTGGCAAACTGTCGTGGGCAAAGTTATGATAATGCTAGCAACATGTCTGGCAAGTACAACGGACTCCAAGCTCAGTTAAACAAAGAAAACCCACTGATCCACTATACACCGTGTGCAGTCCACTCTTTAAATCTTGTGGGTATTAATACTATAGAAGACTGTTGTGCAGATGTCATCTCTTTTTTTGATCTTCTACAGTCTCTGTATACATTTAGCAGTGCTTCAACCCATCGCTGGAATATAGTTTTCAAAAACAGTGACTTTAACATTAGCCATACGTTAAAATCCTCTGCTGTACCAGGTGGATCTGTAGAGCAGACTCAACGAAAGCTCTATGCAGAAATTATAGAGCAATTAGAGATTCATTGGCTAAAATAGCATCGGACTGTGATGAAAAGAGCCAAACCAAACGCGAGGCCTCTGCGCTGGTTGATAAACTTGATACACTTGAGAGTGCGATGTTGACCATTTTGTGGGACAGAATATTGGGAAGATTTAAAGCGACCAGTGACAAACTTCAAAAAAGTGACATCGATTTAGCAACTGCTGTGCGGCTTTTACAGTCACTCCTCTCCTATGTTGGCACGTTACGAGACCAGTTTGAGGATCTGGAAGAATCAGCACGATCTGTCAGTACTGCACAGGACTATCAGTATGACATTTCACATAGGAGGAAAAGAAAGAGATTTGCTGACGAGAGTGAAGATAATGAGGAGGTCGTCTTTACTAATGGCAGTATAAGATTCAAAGTTGAAACATGTTATGTAATTATCGACAAACTCACTTCATGTCTATCAAAACGGATCGGTGCTTACACAGATGTGTGTGAGCTATTTGGGGTTTTATTTGACAGAGACTGTGATGAATGTGATGTGCGCCAACGGGCTGCGAGGCTTAGTTCCACTTATCTGACGGATATAGATGCGTCCCTAGCAGACGAACTCATGCAGTTCACTCATTTTGTGCCGAGAGACACTTCCCCTGCTCAGTTGTTGCAAATTCTGGAAACAAATGGCCTTAAGACAACATTTCCAAATGTATATGTTGCACTCAAAATGTTCTTAACACTGCCTGTCTCTAACTGTGAGGGTGAGAGGTCATTTTCTGTTCTAAAACGAGTTAAAAATGTGTTAAGGACCACAATGTCACAGACAAGACTGTCTGCACTGTCTTTGCTGGCCATAGAACATGAAGTTGTTGAAGGTTTGGATTTTGATGATATTGTGCACCAGTTTGCATATTTAAAGTCTAGAAGGAAGGCCACTGAAAAATTAATCTTTGATAGTATTAAATGTTTTGAGTTTACACATGGTTTATTTTATGTTAAGGCCAGTGTCTTAGGGAAGATATACGGGTTAGATATGAATGTAGGCATATATTAAGTCAAAAGGCCAAAGTGTTAGGTCACTTGTTAAAACAATATTACATATTTATTGTGAAACGAATGAGTACAAATTCAAGAAGGCCAGTTAATTAGGCTCACCAGTTAAAATAATATAAAAGATAAGAATTAATATGTGTTAATGTGTTTAATGTCTTCAATTAAAAGTTTGTGTGTTTATGAGTTCAGTCTTAAAGGAGGCCAGTTGTAAGGCCCATTGTTAAAATAAAATTATAAGAATATAATTTAGTAGTAGTGCATCAACATCAAATGTTGATATAGTTGATTGTGAAACAATAAACATGAGTTTGACTTTAAACTACATGTAACAGTGTAATGGTTTACTTTCATGCAATACACACTAATGGCCTGCTTCATAATTTCACATTGTAGCATTCTAGAAATAATTTTTGTTCTAATTCTAATTATAAAAAGTTATGTTAAACATTGGTGCATCTGTTCTGTCTCTTAAATGCACTTTAAACTGAGGCTACTACATACATCAGCACTAAGCCATGCAGAAGCCTGATTGTTAGTATAGAAGTATAGGCTATATGCTCTTGGTGATAGCGACTTTGATATTGTTGCTTTGGGGCAGGGGGCCCTTGAGTTTTGTTGCCCAGGGCACAGGAAATTGTTAATCTGGCCCTGGCAAATGTAAGATGCGAAACTATATGGATAGGCAGAATTTAGCGCTGATTTTTGTTTTTTGTATAGTTTTTTTCACAATAAGAACTCGATTTTGAAAAATTCGGACATAAAATTTGATTTGAAATAAATTATGTAATTATTACGAATACATTAGTATTGAATTGAGTAATTTATCTCTTTCATTTATTTCGTTGCATGTTTATCAAGATAACAATTTTGTGGAAATATTGTCAATCATCTGTTTTTCTCTATATTTCAAATTTATCGCATAAACTGCCTTTATTAAATATAAATATCGATCATATCATTTGAAAAATAATGTTAAATATGAAAAAGAGGCTTAAAATAAATGTATACTGAAAACAAGGAATATATAAACTCCAATAAAATATAATATCGGTACATTTTGGAATCATTTTAAAAGCTTTATTCCTTGATTATTCGAGGAATGGATCAAAGTTTTCTACTTATCAAATCAACATTAGTCAATGATAGATAATGTCAAATTTTATTCAATTTAAATTTTTATATCCTATAGTTATTAATTTTCTTTTGTTTAATCACGACTCTCAATAATTGTCTGAAACATGTTTTTAAACTTTAAATATTTGTTCGACAAAGAAAATATTTATAGAAAAGTGAAGAATAGCTCGAATATTGACATGCTTATTGTGAATAATTTAGATATTTTAAAGTAATATCGTTTATCTTTTCTCATGATGTAAATGTTTTATTAACACATCATATTATAACGAAAGATTTTCTCAATGCTTCATCTGAACTATAAATCAAATAATTGGCTGAACATTTTATATGTAGAATTAGTATCCTATTATACTAAAACCAATTCACGGAGACTTCAAATAAAATTTTATTTTTAAAGATACATTTAAAAGAATAGAAAATATATGAATCTTTCTAAAGTTATTTTTTAATGTTTTCATTATATATTTTTTTCGAAATGATAATTTTATTCGCTTTTCATTCAAAGTTTGAGAGATATTTTTGAATGTATCCATGTTAAAACTCAAAATACATATGTGAGTTAAAAGAAAGTTTTTCCTTGCTATCTCAATACAATTTTCTTCGATATATAATGCAAAAATCTCTTTCAAGATTTAACTTTTCAACCTTTTTCTGAAAAATTGAATATTATTTCTGAACGGCGATAAAAGTGTGAATAATTATCAAGCATACGAGTTTATATGATTTGTTTTTGTTAACTATCATATGAATAATTAATCACAAACACTTTAATTATCATGCAATCATAATTTTACCTTTAAATAGTACAAATAGTTTCAACTATATTTTCGTCAACTTTGATGAGGTTAAAAATAAAAAGTATTTTCATTTGTTTTTTTTTGAACGTTTGTCCCAAAAAGAATGTTTTCTCAAACGCATAGAATCGTCTGAATTAACTTAAATAGAAACAAATGCTGTTTTGAAAAAATTGGGAAACGCTACTTAGGGGATGTAGCTCTTAAGAAAATCGAACAGTATGAGCATATTTACTTTTGTAATGTCCACTCTACATGACAAAAGAGTATGCATGACTCAGGTTCCTTTCGAAAACAATAAACTATTTGAATATTTGCTGGATAATATAGTTAACTAACCCCATTTAAAAAATGTTCGCTTGGTTTGACTAATCTTGCCAAACGATAAATATATGTAAGATCAAATGAAACTATCAAATAACCACACACACAATTTACATCTCATTTTTTATGTTAAATTTTGTTTTTAATATCTACTCAGACTAATTTTTTGCAAACTTTGAAGATTAAATTTTTTTGAATATAAGTTTATTAAAAAAACTCATATATTTGAATTGTCAATATTTTATCTCACAAAAAGATTTGTAATCATAAAGTAATCCTTTTGAATATTCATTTAAAATTCATATTTTGAATGGTATCGACGTTTCCAACTGGTTTGAATACAGGTTTTTAAATCTAAATTCGTTCAATTTCATCTTAATAATGGAAATTTTAATGAATACAAAACATTAATCTGACATGAATATTGTTTCACAAAACAATGTTTTTGTGTTTAATTCACCAAATAATTTGAAAACTTATTTAAATATAGAACATAAGAAATATAAAAATTATCTAAACATAAAAGTTATAAGTTTTATTTCAATAAACATGGATTTATGTAATTTTTAATCTATTATTACATAATTTCATTTTCCTATAATTAAGCAACCTTAACAAATTTTTGTTCTGTTAAAAATATTTTATTTTTCAAAGTTTTTTTTACCTTTTATAACAGTGAATATTTTCACTTCGTACAGATCTTAAACTTTTAAATTTAATAATTTATATTCTGTTTTAAAATTCTCAATTTGAAAATGAAGTGAAATAATATAAAAACAATTTTATTTTTATCGATTTATACTTAATTTCAATAAATCCTTTTAAAACTGGGAAATATTATTCATTAATTATTGTTTTAATTTTAATGAAGCGGATCAAAAATATTAAAAATTCTTCTAATTTTCAAGTTAATAAATTAGGAATGGTTACATTACTTAAATATCGAATTTCGGAAAAATTCACATAGCTTATTAAAATCCATTTTAATTTTAAAAACAGGTGAACAAATCTTAAATGAGACCCTTAAAAATAACACAAATATATATTTTCAGACTCAAAATTAGTTTGTCTTTTCTTCAGTGGAAAATTCTTATCTATAATATTGATGCTTGATTCTATGATGTAAAATATTCAAACTGAATCGATACCACAGAAGGAAGATTGTATTAGCAAACTAAAAATTGAGTGAATTTTATGTGGTTGGTTTCAAAAATTTTCTGAAAAAATATAAATATTCATGAAAACAGCTTAAAAGGTGCGGTACAGACAGTTTCATCACATAATCTGCAAAACAGCAAATGTCAACATATATATTTTTAACTGCCTTTGTATGTCTTAACAGTTTTACTCTCTTTTGCTTCATAAATTAAAAATATTTATAAATGGGGAAGCATAAGTAGGAATTCGCTTAATAAAACATAAAACAGATTTGACTAAGTGATAACAAACTGAATATTGAATTAAAATTGTCTCATTTATTCACATTAATAACTTAATTATATCAATGTTTTTTTATCAAATTATCATAGATAAGTGAATACATATGATTATTTCTGATTTAAGAAGTTGAAAAATCACAAAGACATCTTATCGTTAATTGAATCAATTAAATTCAAAATTTAGTAACAGTAAAAACTTATTGGAAATACACCGTTAAATAATTTTTAAATAGAACATTCACTATTTAGTTTATTATATATAACTTACAAAACATTTCACAGCTTTAAAATAGTGAACTGGTTTATGAAAAATTAAATTTTACGAATTTATCAAAATTACATCAATAACTGAAACTTGTTTTTAATTTTAATATAAGGCATAACAACTAAACTCTTTTATGGTGATTTATTTTATCTTAAACTCAACTTCCAAATTTTAAGTATACTCATACAAAGATCAATTTCATAACATTATATACTTTGAGTAAGAATATTAAATGAAACCTCTATACATATTTGATAAGTTTTACGAAGATTTTAATCTGTAGTAGTTCAAATAAGTTACGTTTAAAATATATAACTAAATTTTAAATGAAAATATTCATTTTAGAAACACATGTAAAGTTGCTGTCGCGTCTCTAAATGAAATTTGTCGAAATTGATAAATTTTTTTCAGATCGAGCATATTTAAGAGAAGTTAATCTTAGAAAAATTGAATATATTATTTGTAAAATAAAATTTTGAAAAATTCGAAGGGTTTTAAATAATAATTAAACACGTAAATATAAAATTCGAGGATTAACCGTTTTTACTTGGGATATAATATAGATGTTTCCTTGGATATATTTCAGAATAAAAACGGTTTAAAAATTTGATTCTGCATAAAAACTATTTCAATTTTAATGAGATAGACAATTGCTGTTTCTCATAAAAAGCCATCAGGGAAATTTAGACTTTGTGGCTATCATAAAGATATTAAAATTAAATTGTGTAAAGCTTTATCTATAAACCATAAGAAACTCTATTCTTATTATTTTTTTACATAACATTGAAAAGTATTAAAATAAAACAATCTTACAATCATAAGTATACGAAACTATGAACAAAAAGGTGTAGAAGAATAAATCTAAATAAATTATGTTCAATACAGATGATTTTTGATTATTTATAATTTGTTAATTCGACGAACATATGTTAAAAGTTTCGCATGACTGGAAAAATACTAAGAAGTTCGTATGAACTAGGCAGTAAGTAATTTTTACCTTATCAAATTATCACGATAAAAATTTATTTTTTATTCAGATAGATGTGATTTCTCTTTAAAATTCTTTTTAAAAAGTTATTTCGATGATTATTTTTTTATCTGTAAAAGAATAGTTTAATGTTTAGATAATTATCAACATTATTGCATGATTTAATTTTACATTCATTCTAATTTATGCTTTATAGTAGATACATTCATATTTCAAAAACACTGGTTTAAGTTCTTAAATCCTATTTCAAACCGTGGGAAATTTTGAAACAAATATAAAATCAAATTCGATTTAAATTCAGAAAATTCCAAAACTATCGATAAGGCTGGTCTTCATGATAGAATATATAAAATGTATATTTAAAAAATGAGAATTAGTTTACAAGATTTGATTTTTCCTCAAATTGACATAAACCTGCAGAATTTATTATTTTAATGCGCGATTAAATATTCCAACGTAAAATGTTTAAAAAATAATTTATCCAGGTTTTATATGGATTATGTTGTTAATAGATTCTATTTCTAAATTAATATCAAAAGGGCTACAAAATATAATTCTTGTAATTTCATTAAACTTTCATACCTATTTGTAAATATCGGTTTTCCTTAAATATTATTCAGGAAATTGAAACATATATTTGGGTCCATAATATAAATATTGGAATTATATAATTTGTAACATGAATTAAATTCGCTTGAGTTTTATTTATGTTTGCTCTTGTTGACTCATGGTTGTTTTCGTTTCAAAACATCATAAGATTAAAATGTGAAAAGTCTTCAAAAATTCCCTTAACTCTAGATGGGTTATAAATTATCTGCAAAATAATAGAAGCGTTCAATTCGTTACATAAATTTTCTTGAACGATAAAATTTAAAGTTTATATTAAATCTATCAAATAAATTTTTAACAAAAATATTTTATTCGACAAATTTCACACAGATGTTCTTCCAATTTTTAAAGACATAAAAAATAGCCAGATTATTATTTTAAGGCTTTTTTATTTCAATAAATTTCAAATGATCAACTTTAAAAAAATTTAATTCAAATACGATAAATGGTAATTTTTGACTTTTTTAAAATTTACCTTATTGTTCATTATGACAAAACAAAACCTAGATTTTTATTCATTCTCTCAGTATATATCAGATATTTAAATGTTTTGAAAATATTTTTCTCTTTTTTAATAAATGATATCGGATTCATAATAAGATATTTTAGATCTTCAATTACTATTAAACATTGAAACATAAATTTTGTTTTTATCCAATAATTCTACTTGATGAGTAATCTGTATTCTTTCTCAGCATCTGAAAATACTTAACTTTAATTAAAAATAATACAGGCAGAATATTGAGTATTTTTAGAGTATAATAAATATTTGTTAATTTCCACATTATGTGGATAGACACAAAATAGTTCAAGTGATATTATCTCAATAAAGGGTGATTAGAATCAGGCCTTTGAATCTGATGAAAGTGTTTATATTTGATATGATCGTTCTAATTTTGTTATAAATTGGCGATTTTTAAATGTGCCGAATATCTTAAATATTTCAATTTAATTCATAGGATCGTACAAGGATTTTTTTTATTTTCAAATCATCATGAAGAATTTTCAGGTATTATTTTTTACATTTAGTTTGGATTATTTGTTTCAAATATATTGCAAAACTTTAAGTTCAAGATCGCTTTTTGAATTTTAATAGATATGATATTTTTGATTTGTAAATTGCTGAAAATATCCATATTCCACATAAATTCATGAATATTCATTTGAATGTCAGAAGTTATATTCATAATGTAAATATTTTAAGATCTTAATTCTAATCCAATAAAGAGGAGTTCAAATCAACTAAAAATTAAAATATGGTTAAAAAAAGATAAAAATATTTTATTTGACTTAATTTAAAATTGTTAAATTTAATTTAATGTATTAGTAAAGTAAATTTATTTTTCTATCATAATATTGCTGAAATATTCTCATCTACATGTAACTTCTCAGTAAACACATGTTGTGGATTTACAGTTGCCCTTGTTATCATTGTTAAAGATGAGGTTTTGATTTTCTAAGAGTCCTTCCCCACTCGATTACTTGTGTTTACACAAATAAAGGGTGATGTATCAGTGTATATCGCTGAAAGGTTGAACTAAGTTGTCAGAGCTTTTCTAAACTGTTTACATTGACATTTATATCCCTCAAATAAAACTCTATAAATTTATCTAATCTTCTCTCAACAGAATAAACTATATTTTGATCTATTAATCGATTTTTAATTAATAATGAAATCTTCTTATGAGGTTGAACTATTAATGCTATACACTTCAGACGAAATATTAATTCAAAGAAATTGTAGTTTTTTATATGAATATGTTTATTGGAGGAAAAAACTATCGTCAATTTTAATTTTTTCCTGTCATTCATTTAGAATATCATAAACTAGCTATAAATGAATAAAAATCATGAAACTCTTTTAGTTTGAAGCATGAATAACACGTTTCGTGCGATCAGAGTTTTAATAAATTTCCATTGTATTTTGATTATTTTCTTCACGCCTTAGTTATCCAGTTTGAGATATGGTGTTTTCTAAAAATCCTTAGCCATCACATGTACTCCATTATGAAAATTTGCTTAATTTAGTAATTCTGTGTTATCTGAAAGACGTTTTCTTTGTATTTTTAAATATATTTTGATAAAAACATAATGGGATATTTTAATAATCAAAAGAGTTTTAAATGATGTTTTAATTTTATTTTCATCTATTTAAAAAGGGAAATACCTGGAGATCTTTCAAAATAAATTAAGGTTTTTCCATTATCACTATGAATTTAATTCAAAAACATTTAGTATTTACCTGAAGAAAGAAATGAAAATCATCATTTATTATCCAAGCACTATCGATAAATTGATACTTGGCAATGGTTTCCCTCTTATATTTTCATTGAATATTCAGAATTTTCCAAAATATCTATATATCACATTTCCAAATTAAGAGATTTTCGGAATTCTTTTTTTTCGCATTCAGTTAGTATATTTTAAATATTTTATTATTTTTATTTTTTGAATGTGATTTTCTTACAGCAAACAATTCTTAAATAAAATAACCGATTAAAATTGTCAAATAGAATTTTTCTTTGTAAAATGTTTTAGTTTATTTATCAAAATAAATTTTACAGAAACAGATTATATTTTGTAATCTGAGAATTTTTTAACAACCAAATAAAAGTGATTGTGCCATAAATCATGAAAGAAGTAAATCTTATATAAATTTATCATTTTTAAAGTTTAATATTACCCAAAAAATGAAAAACTTGTTTATTTCACTTATTATATCTCAAAAATATCAAAATTAGTGAAATTTACATGAGTGGAAAAATAAAATATAATTTTCTTTTCAAAGGAATAATGATGATAAATTAAAAGAATGATATTTATAATATATTTATATATTATCAAAAGATAATATTTCATGAAACCTTGGCTGAATACAAAAAAGTGTGATAAAATTATTGTGAATGAATCTATACCGAAAAAACACATTTTTTGGTATAACGTTAAAATAACCATAACTTGAATCTAACAAGTGAACATAATATTAAACTCGATAGTATTAAATCTATAAATGTCTAAATACGTTTTTTTTGTTTCCTTTATCGTCTAATTTGATTTATTTTGCCACTTTTAAAGCTACATTAGATAATAGATTATTATCTATTTCAAACCTCGATATAATTTTCAAAGTATATTTGAAAATTTTTAATTTTGAAATTTCTGGAAATTCATTTTTCATCAATAATGATTTAATATGATGTTATCAAGTTGAACCTTCCTTAAAAAATTTATCGATTCAATTTAACAGAAACGAATATTTAAGTTAAATTTTCATGTTCTTTTTCTTAATGTAGCAAGGTTTTACCAAAAATGATGAACTAAAAAAAGGATCAATTAATTTTTTTTAATTCTAGATAAAAACAAAATCATGATTTCATAAAATTCAACATTTGAAATAAAATTGAAAGAAACGTCATTGAACATAAACAATTTTAGCTCTCTTTATTCATTCCCGAAATCTATCATTGTATGAAAATAAAATTACGAATATTAAACAATTTTTAAAAGAATTTGTCTTTGTCTTAGGATGTAATTGATAATCGTCTCTGTTGACTCGTATTTTTAGTTTATTTCATTCAATAAATATATTATCTGTCCGACACATCTCAAAAATGTGTTTACAAATAAAAGATGAACTTCTCTTTATCATAGAAATACGTTGATTGTACCGCAGCATTTCAACCTAACAATACAAATTTTTAATATTTTTTTACATTCATCATTTATATCAAAATTATCTTTTGATTTGATTGTATTATTTCTTTGTGTTCGTTCTTATTTATTGAAACTTGTGAAAAGGTGAAACATATTTATTTAAGCTTTGTTTAATGACTCTATCACATCTGTCTCAATTGACGAATATATCTTTACTTTTTAGGCTTTTATTTATTTTATAAAAATTAGTTAAGAAATAAACTAAACCATTATATTGTCGAAAATTTATTCATCTAATATATTAACGTCATTTAAATATTCGATATTAATCAATATTATTCGTATTTCTTTAGCCGTTTACACGATATTTCTTGTCTCCAACTCTCAAAATATTTGAGATTTAGATAGAATGGCATAAATCATACCCATCAATACAGCCCTTGTAATTGAATTTTCTCTTTTAAAAAATTTCATTCTTTTTTACAGTTCTTAATTATTTGTTTTCTTGTTCTTCAAAGTTATATGTATTCTGTCAAAAAGCTTTAATTACGAATTACACAGTTTCTACATCAATTTTTTTATGCTTTTGTTGTGACGGTTATTTTCAGAAATTCCCTTTATTGACTTAAAATAATCTTTAGATTTTATTGAAAACAGTTTTATCGAAAATTCTTGTTCTCTGCTTCTTCATTTAACGTTCTTTAAATAATAATTCAAAAGTACTCACAAAACATTCATTTTAAGATATTAACCACTCGATTAATAGAATGAGTACCTCAATTGTGGTATTTTCTAAAATTATGCATCCGGGTTTGTACTTTTTGATACTCCCATAATTTTTTTATTTCATTGAAATTTAATAGTTTACATGTAATTTAGATCAAAACGTAATTGGTTGAATTTAAATTCACTCACGACAAATGGAAAAATAAAATCCTTTTATCATACGTATATAATTTAAATAATAATTAAATCTAGATATGTGAGTAGACGCTAGATTAATTGCATTTGACCTAAAAAATTGAATCATTTTATCAACTTTGATTAGTGCATTTAATATTATCTTTCCCATGGAATTTTTAAGATAGATCTAGGATAAATTTAGTTCTCTTGAAAAAATCATTTCTAGCCAAATCTCAAAGATACGAATGATCTTACGAGAAAAAAAATCACATATATACAATTTAAAAATCATCTTTAATTGATATCTATTAATTATAAATTAAATTTTTATACCTCAATGAGTAATTTTGAAGGTATTTTTTAATTTTGATTGATTGTTGATACCTATCATAATATTAATATATGATAAATTATTTCTGCTTATAAACACAGACATGTTTTTAATTGATAAAACTATAAGAAAGTTGTATATTTCAACTACTTTTCTGATTTTTCATCTTTAACCGTTTATTTTATAAAAGCCTCTCAAATTTATCCAAAAAACCTCTCCAGTAAACCTTTTGAAAATTCGGAACAAAATGTGCAAATGCAAAATTTTGAAATTAGTTACAAATAATTTTTTTACTCTTCAAAAATATGTGTAATCATCAAAATTCGTTTCAATCCAAACTCGGGTGAATATTTAATAAATTTTACGAAATGATTATGGACAAAAAAGAGATATATTTGTGATGTTTGAAGAATAATAATCATATAAAATATTAACTGCTGAAAAATTACGATTTTCGACGACTACTAATCTTATCTTCATTTTACATACGCTTTTTTCTGATTGCTTTTCAGAACGGTATGCGAAACCGTATTATTTAATAAATATGACAATATTCATCGCATAATAATATTTTTTAATTCTATGTTAAAAATCTTTAAATCGCTATTTAAACTAATTTTTTATTCTGATTTATAATTTTGAATTATTGAAAGTTACAACTTCTTATTTCCCTTAAGTATATTACACTTTTCCCAAAGTTACACGTTATTATTTTTTGATATGTGAATTTTAACCTTCTAAAAGATACTCTTGCATATTTAAAAAATTATTTATTAAGCATTTTAAATTTAACATTCACTCAAAATATACACGTCATTTTTATTTCCAGAGTATACTGGCAATTGTCTTAATTTTTACTCTCTGTTTAAACACAACATAGTTTTTCTTTTGATTTTTGATTATCTACTAAGCCATTTAGAATTAAGTACTTTTTTTCTTTAAATCTTATCAAAATACACATCTTTAAACGATAAAGAGTTAACCATAGTTTAGACACAAATAAATTTGCTAACTGTAAGATAATTGGAGTTATTTGATAAAATGAAAGGAGTTATTTTGGTAGATTGATTAAAGATCATTTTACATAGATTTAATCACAAAAATTTTTATTTTGAATATCAGTTTTATTGTTATTTAATAACAAAAATTTTCCTTTAAATTATAATTTTTGTATTTATAAAAGTTCAAAATATTTTTAATTTAACTCTCTTACGTGAGTGAGATAAAGTAATTGATTTTCCTGAATTTCCATCAGAAATATTCATGTACTAACCAAGCTTTAATGTTTATATGGTTTACACTTTGTACTTTTAATAAAAATATGACAGAGATCCATAAAATAATCTTCTTGTTTTTTTAATTTTCTTTTTATTTTATGAAATTTATAAACATATTTATCTCTTCAAGATAATTCCTTCTATTTTATTAGTTTACTCGAAATTATAAACAATGTTTCTTATCATGATTTACGCATCTAAATATTCTTTATATTAGCAGAATAGTGATTTCAATAAAGAGTAACAAAGCTAAAATTAAATTCTACAAACAGATAATAACCTTACGTTGAACGTGTCTACTCTTGCTGTTCTTAAGATTCTCTTCATTAAACATGTGTTGATAATAATTATAAAATGATAATGTTTTGAAAAAATATCATAAAATTTCTTATTTTCCATCATCATAAGTTCAACTTTCAAAATATTGTAAAGTTACATTTTTTCGTTATTCTTTTGCAATCAAATTAAAAATAGTAAAATTTCAAATTTGTTAAATGAGTAATCAAAACATAATTTTCATAATATTATTAAAAATTTAGAAAAAATAATTCCAATATTTAAAATAATTTTTTGACTTTTCTTTTATCAAATCTTATAAATGAAAAAGATACATAAAAAACCATTTTTTTAATCATGAAATCATAGCATAATTTCTCAATAGTTTTGAATTTTTATGTTTTAAAAGGGTTTCTCACAATATCAATCGCTTTACGTAACAATCGTTGTAACATGCTACTTTATTTGTGTTTAGGCTTTTTTAGCTTCTGAAAACGATAATTAATGGATTATATATCGTTCAAGAATGATATACTAACATGAAATATCAATGATTTTTAGTATCGAATGCTTACAGCACATTTCTATTCAAGTATGATATAATTTGAATATCTATTAATAATTATTTCAAACTAAAAATAAACTTTATTTTATTAATTTTTTATTTTGATTTCCAACAAATAATTTAATTATTTGTTTGATAAAATATTTATATTTTAAAATTCAAAACTGTACATTCAGATTAAGTAAAAATTAGATGTTAAACCTCAAGTACAATTTTTAAAAATATATTTCTCATTAAAAAAAATTTAATTTGCTTATATTTTTCAATTAAACCTAGAATTATATCCGCACAATTTTTTACACATATTTACGATATTCAGTGAATTATAATCTAATAATTTCAGAGACGAATGATTAACGATTTGAATTTTTTGCAAAAGGTAATATTTTAAACATCATATAATTTGAATAAATATATCCTGTATGACGTTAAATTTATTTATTTTTACCAGATTACCGCATCTAGCACCCTATATTTTTATATAGTCTTAATATATTATTTAAAAGGATCACTAAATTAAGTTATTATTTTCTCTTCGTACATCAAATGTAAAAGCGAATATTGATTTTCTAACAAATCCATAGATATGATCTTTTCCCAACACGTATATGGCTTGTTTCAATTTTTTCAGTCTATCCCAAATTTCTTGGGATTGAAACTCAGATAAAAATTTTTTTGTCGATAATGGCCTTTTCCAAACATATATAAGATGCAGATTTTGTAAATAAAATCAATGTTAAACAAAAATATGTGAAACTTTTTGAATAGATACTCAACGTGTTAGCTGTTAATGATTTACACTGACACCAGATCTACAAAGTACAAACACACTATAAGTGGTATGGCGAGATACATGGTTCGAAGATTGTAGAATGCCAATTGAAAAGGTATTAAATTCATTCGAATGCAGATATTAAAAATTATCGATTATTTTAAAAAGGCTATTCGTTTACTGACACAATGATCGAAGCTTATATTAATTCCAAATATACCAGCTCTTATTTAATTGAAGGTCGTTACACTTCACTTATGGAAATATGCTGTGAAATAGTAATAAAGATATCTAAACCCATTAATGTCCTGGGTTAACGGGTGAAATAGACGAGGATAGATTAGGCGTGCGCAAACATCGCCGTGAAAGTATCAATGCAAGCATTTCGATTTTAGAGGTATGCGCCATGAAACTAACGATTGTTTCATGATACAGATTTTAACTCAAGATGCGAATTCTCTCATGCCAATAATCGTAGGAAATATTAGACTTCGAACGACTGTCATGACAGATTGTATAAGGTCTTAAAGTTCTTTATCGCTTCAAGCATTCAACCATTAAACAGTTAATCATTGCACTATTTTTGTAGACCCCATACTAGTGACCACACGCAAACAATAGTATCAACATAGATGAAGATCAAACGGCAACTGCCTGACACTATACAAGAAATCAAAGTATAAATTTATTTTTCAGGTAATATTTGTGGGAAAAAATAGTTGAGCTAAAATGTGTTAGTCCATTTGAATTCTGTTTAAAATGTATTACATAATTAGGTATAAGTTATAATGATTTTAAGAACAATAATGAGAAATTCATATTTGTTAATTATATTTTATAAAGCTATTTCTCTTATGAAAGTGATAAAAAACGTCCCAATATGCTTAACTGGATGATTTATATTAGGATTTTCAAAATATATCTACATATGTTTAATTTAAAAACCTTCCGAATTCGAGTAAAAACGATATTAAATGGTAAAATGTTAAATAATATAAGTTATTTTGATACAAAAAATATTTTTCCTCACAAATAAACCTCCAAATGCACGTGTTTGGTAAAAATTAAATGAAAATTTTCGAGGCGCTTCCTCCAACTTAAATTTTGTAAGCTCACAATAAAACGTTATTCTGATGAGAGAAGAACATAAACCAAATTTAAATGATCTTCTAAACGTATTAATTTATAATATTTAAAAACAGGGTGCAGTATTTGGAAATACTCATTTTAAAATATACATATATCATATTTGATTGTTTATATCATTATTTGTACAACAGATCAATGCAATATTTAAAAATAATTGAAAATAATAACAGTATAATTCTTTCCAGATTTTGAGTTTTTTTTACATTGATATATGACGTATAATTATCTATTTTGTTATCGTGAAATTATTTGTTGTAGTTATTGATATATTTTATGATTTTCAAATCAATTAATCATATCAATCGAATTATTATGACACTATTATTTAAATATTAAATTTATTTGTATCCAACCAGTGGTTTTATTTGAAATTGGAATGTTTTAATATGGAATTTTATATATTAATACGTTTAAATAAATTAAAATTTTTTCCAATGTTAGAATCAATTATTATATGTGAAATGTTGAACGGTAACATAAATTAAAACTGAAAAACAATTATGAAAATAAAATTTAAACAGAACGTGTAGTTTTAAATAAAAGATAATTTTATTTCACGCTTTGATATGACTCAAATTTCGTGAAAAGATCAAAAAGTTTTCTCTTATTGATAAATTTTAAAGCTAAAGTCCTTGATACAATTTAAATTTAATAACAAGTAAAACAAATTATTTTTATTCATCCTCATTATTTCTTTTTATGAATAATTCGAGTTATTATCGAATTAAAAATTTTGAATTCAATTAATAATATAATTAAAAAATTTTATTTAATGCTACTAATAGAATAATAGTATGTGAATATTTTTAAAATAGTTGTTAAGATTTGGAATCAAATGATTCTGAGTTATTAAAAAATAAAGTAAAGAGTAATACTAATTTTTAAATGCTATTGAAAAAGCGATGGATATAGAACGAGTATTAAATAAATAAATTTTACGATTCAATCATTTTAACTTTTAAGAATTTATATTTTCATGGTTCATTTTGCTAATTTAAATATATAGAAGATTGTTTATTATTAAGTGTTTATTATGTTACATGAAATTGATTTTAAAGTTTGCTTTTTGTCGCAATCTTAAAATTCAAGAGACTTAATCATGGTTATTTTAACATTGATAAAATATCATTTATTATTTCAAAAGATCTCTAAATGAAGAAGAACCAAATCTAAATTATTTTTTTCGATACTATATAAGTTATGAAAATAATATAAAAAGTGATATTGTTGTTTTTTTATGATAAAAAGACATAAATTTTCATTCCTATTCAGACATGGCGTATTTCTATCATATAAAAATCACATAAATTCATTGAACGATTAAAATGTATTCAATTTTATTTCATGTCATTAATCAGAATTATTAAAATTTATAATCATTTAGATGATGCAGAAGCTCAAAGAGTAATTATTATCATGTTAAGATCTTTCATTTAAATGAGTAGAACCGAAAGAATTTATTCATGAATTAAAAATGAATTTGATAAGAAATATTATTCACAACATAAATGCTAAAAATATTTTTTAATTAGTTTTTATTACATTTAATTTTGATAAAATATTTACCATCCATATATTTTAAATTTTTTTACTCATCTATCAACTATATTAATGATAAAGTAGTTTTAAAGCCAATGAGAAAGCATGAAGTAAATGTAATTTGTTACAATTCTAAAAAAATATAAGAAAAACAAAAATATCTCAGTGCACTTTTGTAAAGATTTTATAAGTTATTTTAATTATGTCAAATTTTTAAGAAAATAAAATTTTTTGTCTCGAATTTAATTATTATTATAATTAATATCTCAGATTTTTTACACACATAATCATTGCCGGTTTTAAAATCTTCAAAAGTTAAACAGTAGTTAAATTATATTTTATTTTCGAAAAAAATATTTTTAATTTTTTACGTAAAATAATAATTTAAATTAAATAAAAAAATAATGAACGCAAATTGAATAACAATTGGTCATGTATTTTTAATCTACCTTAAAACTTAATAAGTTTGATTGGTGATTGTACAGAGTAATTATATTAAAATATTTAATGTATGATCCTTGATAAATTTAATTTTTAAAGTTCTCTAAGGCATATTTTTTTGATTGTAATTTTATAATTGTCATTATTACCTCGTTACTTAAATAATCTAAAAAACTTTCGATTTGCAAAAAAATGTTTAAGTATTGTTTGATAAAATTTCAATTTAAGTTCAATAGTATAATGGAATTTAAAATCGGTGTTAAATATTTAGAATTTATGAAGTTTTTAAAGAGGATCGTAACGAAACTCTGGTTTAAACTGAAGTTTTATCATATTCATTTTAAGTTATTCGATTATAAATTTATATTTCCAAAGTTATTATATCTTCAGAATTCAAATAATTCCACAATAATTTTCCATTTATAAAAGATATCAATTCTTTGAAATTTTGTTTTGTAATTGAGCTATTTTTTTAATTTTTTGAATGTTTTAATGTATATGGTTTATTTTATAAATATCATGCAAATTTTGTTCAAGTATAATTTAACTAAAATTCATGAAATAATATAAAGAATTTTGATCATTCAAATTATATTTGATAATTTATCTTGAAACGAGTTTATATAATTTTAGGAATACTCCTTATTCGTATACAATTACGATCCCATTTATTTAAAAAATGCACACAAATGTTATTTTGAATACATCGAACAAATATTCAAATTTTCTGAACATTATTAAATAAAAAAATATTGACTGAGGCTGTTACAAGTGTTTTATTTGAACGATTATGCGGATAGTCTAAACATAATCATAATAATTGTTGATTAAATTTAGTTCATAACAATAAATATTCGGAATTATATGGCAAGTGTATTTCAAATATTTTCCTGTTACATCAAAAAATTCCAAATAAGTTTTCTCCCTTTTTCTTAAAACATTCTTTTTTGAGATCAAAACTATGCTGCGAAATATAGTTTTATTAAGGGACATCTTTCAATTTAATTTTTCTTTATGGGTTAAAATTTAACAAATTTGTTGAAATTTGCACAGTGTATAGAAAATATATTTGATCACTCCATCTGATTCTCTGAATTCGGTTTATTTTTTAAATATGTTAATTTCATTTTTAACATTTGAGCATTTTTATATTTGTTAACTATTTAGAATAATCTTACAAACTAATACAAATGATAACGAGTAAATATGATAAATTATTATCCCCTTTAATGAAAATACTCCTATATTTCCGAAATTTGTTTTATTTTCTTCCAGATACGTTGAGATCTACTTGGTTCGAATCCCGTCTTTTCATTTATCGATTCACCTCTCAATACCAAAGGAATGAAGAAAGTGATGTTATGGATCTTAACTTAAAAATTTTAATCAGTTAGGAGGTGAATAACAGTGTAAAGGTGTAAACATTCGTAAATGTAAAATGAGTCGTCGAATAAGGTAAGAGAGAACTAAAGTGTCGATTTTTCATGAAAACCTTGTTTCTTCTTGCGAATTTCCAAACCGTGGACCAAATTTCGAAATTATTATTCTGTCATTATAGAGTCTATTCTCCGTGTTTTAATTGAAAATATCATTTAATTGGTTGAATTGAAGATTTCATTTCCCGGCCCAAAAGGGTTAAATAATGAGAGAAAATAGTAGAACTATTTACTGCACACCTAAAGCTCAAAAAACAATGATCTAAATGTTCATCCCTTTGATCATGGAACTCCGGGATATATGAGCACAGCGTTTGCTTGATATTCCGAGCTTACCTTTCGACCATACCATTACCAATGAAGTGGTAAGTTGTGATTCTCGTTTTTCCTATTCTTATAAATTTTAATAAACTTCGTTATACGGAGATCGAACATGGATCTCATATACGAATGTATTACTTCATGAATTCTGTTTCGTGATACATATTCGAAAGAGTTACCTTGGCCGTGTTGTCTTCAGTTTGATGTTGCGATGATTATATAGCCTATATCCACCGAGGGAATTGGCTGTACATTAAAAGAATATAGTTATTATCATTTCTATTTGAAGGAAGCGGACCTATGATGTCTACTTTTCACATCGATAATACATTTTGTAAGGATATACTTTAATTTTTGCTCAAGTAAGATTTTGATGTTTTACAAATTGCATTTTGTAAAATCACAGAGCAACTGAGATATGTCGTCAACCATATTTGGCAACAATAATACCGATAATGATGTTCTTGGATTTGTTCACTCACAAATGAGACAATGTATTTTAGAGGAAAGATTCGAATATCATACGCAGTAGATGTGCAGTTAGGACAGGTTTTAACACTTTCCGACAAGTTGAAATTGTACGCAGTCCTGGATTTGTAGTTCTTGTAGTAATTGTTATATCATTAGGGAAAGTGACAAGAGCATCATTTGAAGACGCACCTTTGCTCTGTTCAACTCGAAGGTTAATTATGGAAGCTTGAGAAATAGCACCAAAATAGCATGACAAAGCAGCAGCTGTTAAATTTTTTCGCTATAAATATAATGAATATAAGTTATTTTCAGTTATCTAGCGAGCTCTACGTTCCAGGGGATCTTTCATTTAACAGATGCAAAAAAGAGGATTATGACCATACTAAATTTTTCAAATTCTATCCTTTAAGATATTGTCTAAGTTTCCAGACCTTCTATAGTAATGCTAGAATCTCCATGCAAATATCTCAATATTTTACATGGAAAGAAGTCAATTTTTGCTTCATGAATTTGGTTTATACAAATCATCAAAAAAGGGAGATAACACTTACCTGATTTCTATATCAGATGTGTCGGTAGTTAGAATGAATGCTAACTGTGTCTGGCCTTCCAAAACTAAGAAAAAATTTCAAACATTATATTGTTAACAAATGAGGATTCACCACATACTATCAAACAGCCAAATTTTCTTTTTCGAAATTAAACTATAGAAAGGAATTGTGATATTGAAAATTTTTTATGAACATCGAATAGACGTAACAAGATACGTGCAAACTTTGCAAATCTTGTGAATTTTTAAAACGGGTATTGTCTTTGACATAAAACGTGAACTGGATAAGCTACTATTTGATTCTGTTTAATTATAAAACCTAGGCTTATTAACACTTAAACAAACAAAGAGCATTTAGACAAAATAAGTTTTTATGCCATTATTATTCAGCCGTGTAATACCCATGTTAAGATGATGTTTATGTGAATCCATTGATTCATAAAATATGGTAATATTGTCCAAAAGCATTGGGAATTTGAAAGATCATTCGAAACCATGTTCATTATCCGTTGAAATGACTCATGAACATTTTCAAGGCTGAAAGGAAACATGTTAAACTGGTATTGTTTTCACCTATGACCAAAGCTAAAGCATTTTTATTCTTGTAAATTTCACGGTGCGGGATCTGAGAGTTAACGTTCGTATTTTCAACGTGTCCAAATACTTTCCTTCTGTAGATTGTAAAGAATGGTATCTATTAAAGGCAGGTAATATTCATCTTATCAATTGACTGAATTTAGTTATCTAAATTCCTCAAATAATCTGTGTTTTAATCCTTTTTCTGAACTAAAATAATATGAGATAACCACGTGCATTGAGATTTTCGGATAATCTTCTTCTGGAGCATGGCTTGTATTTGAGTTCTCCTTTTAGAGTGGATGAATTTAAACTCAGAAACTCTTTAATTTGATCGTGAACTTGAAATTTACAAAATATACTTGTTCATCTTTTCTCGCCTTGAAAGCATATGTATGTCGCGTGAGCAATTTTTAATGGATAAATTTTTTTAGTTTTGATGTAGGAATTAATTTGTGTGTTATCTTTGGTGATTAGGCAAACTTACATATGGAACATTATTTGTTTCTGGAGATCTAACATCATTGAGGCTTTGAACTTCTGAATAATGTTGCGACAAATTATCGAATTTGAGATAAGTTTATTTTTGTAGATAATGTCCAATATGAATACCATATTCTCTTCCACATCTTCAAGCTCAACCATTTGTCTAGAGTTATTTTTGGCCAAGCGCATTTAGAATGAAAAATTAAATATTTTAATTCCCAGATTCGAAACGAGGAATGAATATATACATGATACAGAAGCTCTAGTATCGAGGAATGCAGGAAACCTCTGAGAATATGATAAAAATTAACCTCGATAATCCATTCCTTTTTCACCGATAAAAAAGACAAATAATGGTTGTTATTATTTTGATCAAATATAAAATAATAGTTTTTGGTCTTCTCTTACTGTATATTAGAATGATAGATACGTCTACGTTAAATCACTTAATCTTTCCCTGGCACTCTGTGCCGAAGTGATTTGTATTATCATACCGCCCTATTCCGATTTCATCCATTTTTTGTTCGTTTCGATTAAATTGCTGTCGTGATCACGTTCATCCATTTTGATATATCATTTATCTTTTGTTGTATATCTTACTTCTGTTAAGATTTTTGAAGTGAAACTGTATTCAATTCTTGCGATACTTTATCTTAAATGGGTTTAAGTGGCATCGCCAAGCTAGAATCAATGCCAGAAACAAATTTATTAAGATTGTCAAAATTTAGCTTTTGATGTAAATCCGACAATACAAAAACCGTATAAGCAATGGAATCTTGAAATCAATTCCAGAATCTATGAAGAAACACGAACTCCTTATTCTCTTCCGATAGCCAAGGGCAAACTTTGCAAATTAATTAAGAGAGACTAGATGTAAATTTTAAATGTTATCGCCAGGTTTTAGAGATACAAATTATCGAAAAATTTTTAATTTGACAGCATCAAATCATGCGACGACTCTTCCTTTCGTCAGTGTGACCCACATTAGAAACTTCGTTTATTGATGATGGAATGAAATGAAATCCGTTCTTTGATATAAATCATAAAATGCGTCTTTAAAGGAGACCGGCATAATCTTCGATAGATGGGCTTCATTCCAGTCATTAATCGATGAAAGTAGTTCCCATTTTAACAGCCATTATTCCACAGACTCGATATTGATGTGTTGTTCAGTTACATAAGCTTAAGATTCGACCGCTGTCACAATTTTAGATTTTTCAGAATAATCTAACTAATTTATACGAATATCTTTATTTCTATACATGCAAACAATAATGTCAACAGCATTTGATAAAAAGTGTTATTTTATCATAAATACGATAAATTCAATTTGAGTTCAAACTACTGCTTTCTGAATCATCGAATAATAGTTTGATATTAATTTTTATTTTTAACAAATTTAATCCTTTTATAAAATTCATCAATTCCTACAAAAAAAGATGATAGATTTTCTCTGAAGGGCGATAATAAAAACTAATGAATTTTACATTGGTATGTTAAATTTAATGTATGTATGAGCATATATCATGAATAATTTGAATATATCCTCAATAATCTCCTGAATTTCGTTATAGATGGTTGTACACATATTACAGGCTGCAGATATGTATTAACATACTCATCGATTTTCAGTTATTTTTTTATGAAATATGAATTTTTTAAATCGTAAGGGGCGTGTACAGCACACTCCTCCAAATATTATTTTTGATGAAATTTTATAAAATAAGCCAAATTAAATTATTAAAAAGATAAATCAATTTTATATGTTTCACAATTAAAACGAGGCATCACAGCCATTATAAGCTTTTCTCTAAATAAACTGAGTGACATAATCTCAATACAAATCACGAGATTTTCTAACTGTTCTCTATGTCTCCTTCTAAAATGCATTCAAATTCTTTTAAAAGTTTGATGGAGCTACCTATTTTAGGATCAACGAATTTATAAGAATAGTTTACTGTTTTTTGAAACACACAATTAAAGTAATTGGCAAATATTAAAGTAAGTCATCAACAAATCTGAGATAATTTTTATCTCATGCAAAATATATTTTTGAATAAATAATAAAAGCATATCAGCATTTTGTATACCTTTCGAGGAAACAATTAAACACATGACAGTATTTCTTTCAATGCCTCTAAAAAATGTTGATTCGTTTCTAATCTCCCACCGTTTTATTTTCTTTTTGAAATACAAGTTTCAACTATATCGAAAACTTTATTCGAACAACAGATTCGTACAGGGTTTTCCGTATACAACTTTCAAGAAAAAAAATCAAATCTGTCATTATTAAACTGGTAATTTCACTTTCATGCCTTTCAACATCTAACTGAATCTTTGGTGTACGAGTTGGATAATACCAGAAGTAATTCTATTTGAAAATTTCCATGATAATAAATTTATCATCTTCTATCCATATATCTTTATGTATCAAACTTCTTTTGCTGGAACTTTTTTTAAACATCTCAAACTTTTTATTTCATTGCTTCTTATTTATAAATTCATGCCTTTCCACAATCACAAATCTTTTGAAATCGATAGTAATCCCATTCGTCTTAACTAATCATCAACTTCTTCAATATTCAATCCATGTTTTCAGTAGAGTTTCGATGCTTTGAAGTTTTTAAATTTCTTATAAAGATTCCATTATTGTAATTTTTTATTTTTTCCTTAAAGTTAACAAATAATAATTTAATATTTGAGGCGAGTGTGCTGTAAAATTACTAAACTTAAAATCTGATTTGAGTTTTTTAACTTTTTATGGTTATTCTTTTGTTTATCAAGATTAAAATATTTTTTCACAAATATTAAGATCACACATTTTGTCAACCAAAATATATTTTCTTAACAATTAAATTCAACATAAAGTATAATACAGAATTGGAATTTATGATTCTAGAGATTATTTAAATCATCGTATTTAATGTTAAAACTGTTAATTTGTTAATAATCGATACAGATAAAATCATTAATTTATCAAAAATTATGTTTGTATTTTTTGATTCATATTTTAAATTCTAAAAGGTATTTTTCATTGATGTAAATTGATTATACAGGTTCATAGTATATGCATACTTTTATTTATGAAATCTTCAATGAATTGTCTTTAGATTCAATATACGGACGAAGAACAATATTTTTGGTGAAAAAATTTCTTTTACGTTTTTCATAACTTAAATATTTTTAAACATAAAACTTTATTTGCATATACATTTTGTCCTCAGCATTCAAAAGACTACAATTTTTCAATTAACTCTCTTACTTTTTATTATATAATTTTTGTAAACATATTTTTTATGCTATACTTAACATATTTTTAATATTCCTGAATAAAAATGCAAAAAACTAACACAAATATGAACCTGATAAAAAATAAATTACATGAAGCTTAAAGAGCATTTCAGGTTAATTATTTCATCATTTCCTTAAATATATAATCACATATTTTGGTGTTAAAAAATATTTTTACCAAACATTTTACAATTATCTATTTAAGTTATTGTAAAATTATCACAAAATTTGTACTAACTACGTTTCGAATATCATTAGGTTGACAAAAAATGTGTAGAAGATCAAAAATATTTAACTTTTGACATTTGTTAAAAAAATATCAAAATATGGTTTGGCTCAGAGAATCTACTTATTCACCCTTTCTCCTTTAACATCTTAAAAGGTAAAAGTGGATTGAACTTTATTATTTTATCTCTTAATAAATTAACTTTGATTGATAAACTGAAGTTTGTCTGATAATAAGGCTAATACAAATTTTTTCAACCATACATCTCCATGAACCACGTTTTGTGTGTGATTAATATTTTTTTAAAAACGTCAAGTTGTCAAGTTATTTTTTGATTTTACTAAATACAGCACTTTAATTATTAAATATTTTTCCACTCCTTATAAATCACAGCAAGTGCATAATTCTGTCAGGCAGATTACTTTTTCATAATCTAGAATGTACTTCAACAATTCATGATGATATTATTTTATACTTATAAAAATTGAAAAACATAATATCAATAATAAAGCGTCGCAGTATTATTTCGGCCCATATTTTTTTATATAGTATAATAAAAATTTCAAATAACAAGGTTTATATTTTTATATAGATTCACTCCATATTTGAATTATTTCATATTTTATAAAAAATCCCATATATATCCACCCCTTTCACGAAAATAAGCATTCTATTCAGAAAATTCATTCGATATATTAATGAAAGTAAAATAGTATTTTCTGTATTTAGTTTTCCAAACTTATTTTTTCCATATTTTAATAGATCTAAAACATTTTTAAGTTAAACACAGATATAAATTTTAAATCGAAACTTTAATTTTAATGTTTAGCTTAATTAAATTGTTATGAATAATCAAAAATTTGTTCATCGCTAAAGTTCGAGCGAATCCAGTTAATTAAAATTTATATATATTAAAGGCAAGTTAAACCAATCAGGGTTTCTTTCAAATCATCATATAGTTTATTTTATGTTCTTCGAAACAGCTCTACTAACTGGGTTATGTCGTTCAGCGGATTACCTCCTATCGGTAGCCTTTTAGTTGTGTATACAATAGGTTTCGAATAGTGTGAGACTTACACCAAATAAAAATCTCACCCATCTCTAAAGCCTATAATTGACAGATGAACCTGAAATGAATTAATTCAGTTGTGAGAAACGATGTTTCGTTACTTTTATAAAGATTGATGATGAGCAGTCTTTTCTTCCGAACAAAATAACTTTTTAACGTCCATTTACACTCGCTACTTTTAACAGCTCGCTGGTCCTCACTTTGGGAAGCGAATTTTTTCATTTATAATTCTTACCCAAAGTTGGTTATTTCTAAAACACATATACTTTTAGAAATAACCTGAAACATAAAAGTCGTACAAAAAATTAGTTGATTTATTTTTAATCATTTATTATATATTAAAAAAGATTTACATCGATAGTTTAGGTAAATTTTGAAATTAGAAAGAATATATCTTATGAGATTTAATTTTTAAAATCGAAAAAACTTATAAATTATGCACTCTTTTAAAGGATTTATAAAAATGAACTAATTTCAGATGTTACGTTGCTCCTATAATTTAGCTTAAAAAGTTAGACTTATTTTATATCTTAGAAAGTGATTCAAAATGTAGAGCAAGGTGTCGATAACCTAAATAAATTTAATGTTAATTTTTGTTTGTAAACGCACCTGGAGACATTTTTCAACACTCTTAACTTCTTATACTTTTTTATATGTGCGGAAAGTATACTTTCTGACGTTCGACATCGAATAATAGAAAAGAAGTATATTTGGCGATCTTTCCTTATTTGAGGCATCTCTTAAAATTTTTATGAATAATAATGTCTTATTTAGCTAGGGATTCGACTACATGACCAAAATGTGAAATGGCCTATTAGCTTTGTTATGAATTCATATTAATGCCTCTTTTTCAAAGATTCTAACCAATAAATGATTCATTTCAAAAATAATGATGCAATTTAATTGTTAAAAGTATTATTACATTTTTGCATATCGTGTATCGCAATATTAGAATGGAAGACTGTAATTGCCACCATTCTAAACCTTATGTCAAAATAAAATATTAATTTAGCTAAAAATCTTTCTTTTCATTATGTTCGCGTCTAAATATCTTTCAACCCAACGACTATTATACAATATGTGTATGAAGGTAAGATAATTATTGTATCAGAAAAGGTGTAAATTAATTGTTTAAGATTCTATTCGTGATGGAATTAAAAGAACTGAAAAATCATTTGAGGCTGTATAAATTTACAGCATTTATTGAGAAAACGGTTAAAACTCGACCAATATTTTTTAAATTTAATTTACATTTCAAATTAAAGAAATTAAATAAAACACTAAAAAGGTTTGTGCCATGGACAAACTCTCATGGATCATATCTAACGGATGTAAGGATAGCATTAAAGGATATAATATTGGAGAATTACGTCAGTTATAAATTCATAGTATTGACAGGGAATCTAGACTAGAGAGCCTGTGGTAAAAAGAAAAACCTAAGACAATAATATGATCGAGAATTAACATATGTATAAGTAACCTTGAAAAATAGACGGGTGAGTAGTCTTACTGATCTTGAACATCAAAAAATGTAGTGCTCATTTATTAGCTTGTCTTTTACACTCATTTTAAAATTTATTGACATGGAAAAACTATTTACATGAAGATTCAAGACAAGGAAAAAACTAAGACAACCAAAATATGAACAGTGATTTAAATGTTGGGTGTTTTGTAATTAAGTTGAAGATTCCTGAATTTTTTTTCAATGAACTATTTATACTAATTTAATTTGTTTTTGATTTTATAAATATTTTGAACAAAAACATCTTAAAATACATTTCTAAATATTTTAATAAAAATAGACAACGCCAGGTCATAGAAGTGATTAACTTAATCATGATTTTAAAAAAGGTTAATTTTATATTTGAAGAAATCTTGGAAGATTTAAAGTAAATGTATTTTTAAATCAAAAATTATTTTATTTCGGCAGATTTGGAATCTGAGATAGCCACCACCTTTCGGTTGAAAACATTATAGACTATGACGTTAAGTATGAAATGGGCGACATCTTGAATAGAAATAGAGTTATTCGTTGATGGATGAAACGAACTCTTTGATACAGAGTAGGAATGCTTCATTTTATCTGATCATAAGTAAAATAAACCTTTTAAAAGTTCTGCAGGCCTGACGATGGTATAGTTTACGCCCGAATTAATCAATATATCTTCAGCCGCTGCTAAATCACGAGTTGAAAAATAGGAAATTTTAGATATAATAAATCTTGTAAACCAGCTTGCACGTTTGATCCCCTGCTTGTCAACGAAAGATGATGTGCACAACACGATTCTATCTATTTTGTTCCTTTCTTAGACGAAAACAAAAACTCTTTCATCATTACGAGTGTTTCTTTTACTAAATTAGTACAGGTGTGAGAAGGCCATAAAGTCAACGACCCTACGTTTGTAAAAATAGCATCTCGTTCTTTGAAAAGCTCGGAAAGTTCCTCCAAGTCTGAATAAGAATGTTGTATTAGTCGATATTGTGGATGCCGAAATAATGCTAAATACATACCATATCTTAGTTAAAAATGACTTAGAGCTAACGTGGACAATTTCATGCTCTTTTAATAATGCCTGCATAATAAACTCGTAGTCAACCATACCAGAATTTCCAAACACTAGAAATTTCATTACTAATTTCGAATTAAACCGAAAATAATTGTTCCCGTTTTCTGTTTACTTAAGTCAAATGAATTTGAAAATTACATTTTTTTTCATTCTAAGTTAAAAAATATGTCGTTTAAAATAGATAGTTGGTTAAAAATTATGGCTGAGTTTTTTTGGTAAAATCTAGAGTCACAAATTTTAGAATTTGAAAACAGCCAAAAATTCTATGAACTAGCGATATCTGCAAAATTTTTCATGATTGAGACGCTTGCGCGTAGACATATATTAAGTAAACATTTTCCACCTTCGTTTTTTATGAAGATTGCCAAATGTAATATGTTCCCTATATATTGCAGCGCCATAAATTATTTTTGTTAGTTAGAATTTTTATGTGACTTAGTATACCTTGATTGATATTTGATAATAAAAGCATAAATGTTGAATGAAGTATTATTGAATGATTTTGTTTCTAATTTCTAAAAATAAACATAAAACATGTTTAAGAAATTTCATGATATTTTTTAATCAAAAAATTTCAGACGATTTTTAAATAAATGTATTATGATATTTTTCAAATTGATCAAATATAAGTGAGTGTCATTGTACGAGGTGCGCATATATATTTCAAGAATATTTAATTCGTAAGATTGCGGATAACATTTTCTCTGCTAGGAAGTTTAATTAATCTTAATCACTTATAATACTGATAAAGTAATTTTATAAACGATTTGAAGTAAAATGTAATATGATAGAACTTACTTTTTAAAAAAATTTAAAGATCCGAATCTACTTACTTTGAGGGGAACTATAAATGCCAATTATGATGTTATAATCTTGATAAAAGCAGACACAGCTGCCAGAAGAATAATTGAATGATAAAGTAGAAGCATAAATAAATAAAATTCAACAATAATGATAAATTTATTCTCAAGGTAGAATCATATAAATTCAAACATTAAACGTTGAATGCTCATTTATCGAATAATTTTTAATCTCAAGCGTTTTCAAGCATGAAAAAAATAGAAATTGTGGAAACTAAAGTAATGTCGAATTTAAGTTGTTATACGAAATATCATTGAAACCTACATTAGAGTTATAATAACAATAAAATTATAATACGATAGAAAATTTTTCAAGCAAAAATTTGGCGTCATCAGTAAGATAAGTGCCGTTAAAACAAATTTACAATCTTGTATATAAAATTTAAATTAAATAAAAATGCGCCTGCCAAATTCATATTATATTCGCTTTTTTGCATATTTTCAAAAAAATTAATACCTTAATTTCTTTCATAAAATTGATCAACATCGGTTCGTAAATATTATCCCTTGTATAAGGTCATCAGATAAATCATGTTTTGTGCCTTATTAATCCCTTTCTGTTTTATGAATTTAACTTATCCATCGTCCATACCTTGTCAACATCTTAAAATTCGCCATTTTATTTTTTAAGATCATGAAATATCTATTTGAGATTATTCTTTTTGGACATTTTCTGTCATGAATGATTTGAAATTTTCTGTTATATTTTTTTATCTTCTAGCCATCATTTATTAAGTTAGTTATTTTAATGTGGAATTTTTAATAAATTTTAAGTATTAGACTAAGTTTAAGGATTTGACTCTTGTGAAAACCGTTCGATTTTTGGTGGTCCCTGATGTTTTTTATGTACGTTATCTCTAAATCTGACAAAGCTCCTCCGTTTCTCATTATACAGATTTTTATTATTACCATACACTTTTAATATATTCATGATAAAATCTAGCATACATTGAATATCCTGTCGTGTGTTAGTACTTTTAACAAAATATAATTCAATAAATTAAGTTCTCTGTTTCAGTAATAAATACCAAAAATTTTTTTAACTGATTGAAAATAATAACTTGGAACATTCTCTTGTGTTCACAGTTTGACTTCTATGTTAATATCTGCCTATAGAGTAAATATGACATAATTTTTTGTGAATTTATAACATGAATTAACATACTATTCAGCATCTTAATAAATTTAAAGCATAAAAATATTCATTTATTCCTTAATTTCCTGTGTGAATGTATTTAAAAACCAGGTTTTGTAAAATTAAATTAACTAAAATTTTAATTTTCATAAAAAATATTGGTTATCTCATAACGGTGGACGGTAGTGTTAATAGCGTGACGTTCAAATTCGCCGTATTATAAATTGGCCGAAAATAAAAAAAATAGAAAAAGCATGCTGGATTAGGAGTTAAAAGGGTAAAGAAGTTCTAACTCGTTCTGGATTCATTTTCAGAATAAAAAAACGAATATCTGGATGGAAATGTTACTGGAACTGCAAAAGTGATACTTGTAATGTCACTGCCGTCTCTTTGAACAAAAGTTTGTTAAGTGTTAATGGTATGCACTACCATTCTAACGACGAGGAGTTTATAGTTTCTTCTCAACTGCGCACTTATGTAAAGAAATGGTCACCAGCGATCCCTACAGACCGGCCCAAGACATGTATGATTGTGCAAAGGCAGATCTCGTGCAATCGTACACTCATGATGTTGCACGGTTTCTACTCTCCATCCAAATTCTTAAAATGTCGATCTAAAGATGGAAAAAAGAAGTAGCACAAATGGGAATTTTTCTTGATAGTGATTCTTTTAATTTCGACTTCTTTCGTCTTTCTGAGAATGTAAATATGTTATTACATGTTTCATTTGGTGATGAAGCGTTAGTAGTTTTGGGAGATCCCACTTTCATTTCACGATTCGCAAACGTGCGAAACCTCATTATCGTTCTGGACGGTACATATAAATCCTCTTATACTTCATTTTACCAAATTTATATTGTGCACGGTATCTTTTCTGGTCAAAGTTTTTCTCTACTATACTGTTTTATGAACAGTAAGACCCAGACAGCATACACTCAAATGCTGTCTGTAAAGAGAGGCTTGCTGAGAGTAACATAGATTTTTCTCCTCGTCGAATCCAAATTGATTTCGAGCAAGCCGCATTTAATGCAGCTCGTGTAGTCTTTCCAGTGGCTGAAATTCGTGGTTGTTACTTCCACTTCAGGCAAGCAATTTGGAGGCGGGTACAAAGTTTAGGTCTGACGGAGTTGTATCATGGGGATACAAATTTTAAACGTTGTGTCCACTTATGCTCTATTTTGCCATTAATCCCTTTGGAAAGCATCGACTCTGCCTGGGATCATATCCTGAATCTTTTGACAGAAGATAATGAAAGTGTTTTGGAGTTTAAATTATACATGGAGAACACTTGGCTCTCACGGTCTGATACAAGTCTATTCAGCAGGCAAACTTGGAATCATTTTGGTGATTTACGTGGAAGAACAAACAACGCGGCGGAAGGTTTCCACTCGAAACTAAATAAAAAAATAAATAAAAGTACTGCAAGCTTTTTGGGAGGTTGGTTCTGTTCTGAAGCAAATTCAGATCTATGCTGATATAGAGTTGAGGAGACTCCTTGGGGAAAGCCGAAGGCCAGGAAGCGCGTCTACGTCCAACAGGATGAAAAAATAAAAAGACTGTGGGATCTATATGAAAATCGTGCTCTAGACCTGTTTGAACTTCTTGACGAACTAAAAGATTCAATTAAATTAGTTTAATGATTTTTAATTTGTTTAATGTTTATTTTAATGTGAATTTATCAATAAAAATAGTTTGCATGTATTCTTTTTCAATTCAAACTGAAAAATATTAAAAATTATTTAAAGATAAAACAAGGGTTAAAAATTATTTTATTTTCGGCGAATTGTACACTAACCATGTTATCTGAAAATATTGATTTACAAGAATGAAAATACTGAATATTTTATTGTTCAAAGTTGATATGAGTTCAAGAGCATCATTTTGATATCTTGGATTTATATTCTTTGAATTTTTTTAAAATTACATTTATATTCTACATATTAAGTTGATTCCGATAATTCTCAAAATATATCGATCAAATGAAGAGATAATTATTTTTCTATTTTTAGATTGATAATTATGTCTGGGTGTACCCAGATGAACTCATACTTTATCAATCCACATATTTTATAAAAATTTCATTTTCATGTTCATCTGAGATAAGTGATTTACATTGATGAAAATGCTTTCAGAGTCAAAATTTTTCACATCGAAACTGTTTGATATTTATTATACTGATAAAAATTGATTGTTTGTGATATTTGTCTTTGAAAATGATATTATTTTAATCATGACATAGAATCTCTGGCGATTCTTTACTCAGATCCAACATCGTTTTATGTTTATAAAAATAACAATAAAATATAGATTCTGGACTAATTTCCAAATCATTCACTTCTGTTGAGCATTTCTCAGGATTTGTTCAATATTCTTCACTCAGAATCTTTACTCGATTCTAACTATGCCGAAATACTGATTCAAAAGAGTTATTTTTATTGAGATTACCGAAATTTAAAATGTTAGTTAAATATTTATTGGATTAAAATCGTATTTAAACTGGTAATTAACAATCAATGAGCCACTATATTTTTTAATATTAATTTAAATATTTTCGATATTCATTTGAACATGATGGATGTGTGGCTAATATGTGTTACGAATGCTGACGAAGACAGTTAGCCCAGATAAAAATGAATTTAATCTGTGGTTTTAGATGTTTCAAAATAAAAACCATCCACAGTATTAGCCCTTTTGTAACGGGCTGATTTTGGTATTTTTCATGTTTGAGCATATGGATCAGATTCATAAATTGAAGAAATATATCCCCTATTCAATTATCTTATTATCTTCATGTTTTGGAATAAATACATGTGATTGATAAAAATTCCTAAAATACTCAAATAGGTCATCGTGAGTCGAGAAACGTAGTATAAAAAGTTAGATACTTGTAATGGACATGTATATTAGTTTTAATTAGTTCTACAAGAACAGAAAACAATCTTTTAATCTCATTTTTATCAAATATTTTTGAAAATGTTTATTTTAATTAAACTAAAAATAAGAACGAAAAGTAAAATAGAATCTGATATTTTTCAAATACATGTGACATGAATAATATATTAAATGGTATATTTATTAAATTTTGCTTCAATTTTTGCGCCTTCAATTACTCAGGAGAAAATCTATTCACAACTTTAGCTCAATGGAATAAAAATAATTAGGTTAGTGAACAATTGCGCATGCCATGTTATAATAATGAGGGAAACATACAATGTACTGTATAAAATGGAAATTTACTTTTCGAAATGTAATTTAAGTTTGATCGTTCACAAATTAAATTATTTAAAGAAGCATTTTCATGTACGTTTAAATTCGATTTAAGTATTTCTTATTTACTTTTAATAAAATTTAGGAATATAGATTCAAAGAATTTTATTTATAGATTAGACGTGTTAAAATAACATCCATATAATTTGCAACGTTTGAGACTCACTATAATGAAATTAATATTCATTTCATATTTATTAAATGAAAAATTAATCATTCAAGATAATTCTAGATGACTTTATGAAATGTGGAAAACATGAAAATGATAGCATGAATAAAATTTTGAAATTCTTCTGAAATATTCTCCTCACACTTGGGTAAACTATCGGCATGGTTGGAACATAAAAGAAATATATATTTAAAGCTTATACGCACCTTTAAAATCGAAAATATAACAATAAAATTTTAAAAATTTGATCAGAGACATAATTTTTAAACGTTATCTGCAAGAAAATAAAAAAGAAAGACAATAATAATCCTATTTGAGAGAATACATATAATAAAACGCCAGAAATACAGTAATTAAATTCATAAATAACGCTAGAGCAGTCAACTACTCCATATACATACATTAGTTTCAATTCAAAAATTTTTTTGTTCCTTTATCCTCATCAAATAAATGAATCTCTTTTAACAGAATTTAGCGTCGAATACAGATAGTATGTTTAAACTCTTCCTAGAAAGCTAATATATACAAAATGGTAAGGGACAAAAGAAGAAGCTTTTTGTAAACAAGATTTATTGAACAACCATACATTTAAATAGATCAGTAAGCAACCGAAACCAATTTTCATAGAGGTATTGATTCGGCATAATCAGCGGATAATACAATCAATTTATTATATGGATAATAGACGGGTGTTTAACGTTAATGCGCCATAATGGACGCACTTTCATTGATGCCAAATTAAAAGTGTGCCAACACCGTTTTCTCAATACCTTAAAATCAAGGTGCATGATAGTGGAAGCGTATTTTTCATTCCCTTAGTGTTCTGTTTCCTTACTAGAAAGAACGAAAACATGTATAATAACGTTCTATACCAAATTATTTTTTATCAAGAAATATGAATGGATACCCAAAATTATCTCTTCTGGTTTCGAGTAATCTTTAATATTGGCAGTTAAACGAGAATTCACAGAAAGTACAACTCTCGGTTGCTATTCTCATAACAAGAGACTTATAACGATAGCTCACAAAATTCAAAGTAAGAAAGGAAAACAGAAATAATATACTCTACAATACTGAATCCTTAACAATATTTAAACTCTCAGATGTAATTGTTGGATTCAATCACATAAAATATCCATTTAAACGAGACGAACCTTTTAAAGCATTTTGGATATTATTTTGCACTTGGTTGAAAGATTCACATCCTCACTATAAAATATAAAGGTAAATGAAGTTTATCATATTAGGTGGAGAACGAAAAACTGATAAGACAATTCAATAAGATGAATCATATTTTCCTCAATGTGCATCCAAATTTGACTGCGTTTATTTCTGTTTTTATCCAAAATATGTTTTTTACTTTGATAAATATATAGAAGCTCAAGAGAATGTACGTTGAAGTGTTTAAAACACGGAAGATTCAAAAAACCACGATTAACAAATTATTATATAGATCAGAAAAAACAATGAAATAATTTAAGTAAGCATTGATTTTTGTCCATAGATTAACTTATTTATTTTCGGAGAATTTCAGAGTTTGATATACTCTTAGTAAGATGCAACTCGGCTCGTAACATGAACTTTAGATTCAACATTTAGAATATTCAACCATCAATGCAGAATTAATCAATAAAATTCAAATCACAAAATAACCAAAATATATTATTTTTTGAAAAGTTCACTCAAGGAGTAAATTTAAGTGATATCAAAATAATCTAATGAATTAATTTTATGATTTATTAATTATAAGGTGTTTATGTTGTGAATTTTTTATAAATTATATACTTTATACCAGAATTATTGTTTGAAATACTTCAAAATTAACCTTGCATCTAAAAATATACTTACTGTGCGAATTACAACTAGCGTTTGAATACATTATGATTTTTAGTGAAAAAATGCGGACAAGACGGAATAAAGGGATAATTAGAAGGATAACTCAAAATCTTAAAAAATAAAGATAATTAAATATTATTATATAATAAGAACCCGGCATTTAATATTATTCAGAGTCTGCGCTGAAAATACTCAAGGTATTTAATTAACTAGTGATATTTAAATTACTAAGTTAATTTGATCTATCAATGATTTATTTTATATAAAGATTAGGAAATTGAATAATTTTTTTAATTAAAAATCAAGATATTTTGGAGGATTGTGAACGCCAAAGATATAGATTATTTCTTCAACGCTGTTGCCAAACATTTATATGTATCATTAGACTCAGAAAAGTATTATTTTTTTCAACTTATGTGTTAAGAGAATCATTAGTATATTATATCGATGAATGGACAGTTAAAAGATTAAAAAATAATCTTTTAAAGTATTACGTAGATTTGTTAAAATCGTTATCGTTTTATATTTTCTCGTTAATGATTAAATTACAATGATTCGAATCGAATTTAAGATTGAAAAATTTTTATAAACTAGATGGTTATAACGAATGTAGACGTCATAAAATTGACATGCGTAAATATAAGTAAACATATCTTATTGTGACAACGATTAATCTGCTGCGTAAAAGAGATATTATAGCACAAATTATCTTTTGTTCATAACGATGTGAAAAATAATAGTATATTTGAAGAATATTTCAAAAATGAAATTATTCAGCTATAAAATATCAATTTCATATTTCACATACAGCTGAACTATGTTATTCAAGGATAAATTAAATTTTACAATAGGTATGTAAAATTATATTGACTTTCAAATACCTGCAGGATTATCCATAAAAATTCTTTTAAAACGTTGAATATGAAAAAATATATTTTTGAGAATAGTTTTATTTGATCATTCTTTATGATATGTTTCACCGAGATCGGGCGTTTCTATAAAACCATCAGAGAATATTAAGGTAATGATAACCATAATTTTTGAGTGATTTAAGCAGAATAGTTATAAATAAGTTGGCAAGAGAAAGATAAAAATAACGGAAAGCTATGTTATGTAAGTAATCTTAAACAAGAATTATGCCATTTTCCAATAAAAGTATTTAAAATAAAATATAAAGTGCGTGAATTTCATTTATGATATTTCTGCCAACAATAAAATTCCTTCATATCTTTGATATACATGCTTTAATTTTATTAACAAGAAAAGTATCCTGAGACATAAATAGTAGAATAATCATAAAAGAGAGTAAAACCAAATGTGGTGATTATTTCATATATTTCTTAGAACCTCAAATAAAAAAATAATCAATGAATTCTGATAAATTACTTTATAAGTCTAGACATCTTTCTGGATATTTTTTCCCGAAACATTCTCAAGATAAAATCACCGTATCTGGGATATACATTTACGAGACAGTTTATAGACTTCTCTCTTGTGTAGAAACGATCCATAATTGATCATTTCGTATAAATAACAATTTTTAATCAAATTCAACTTTAATAAATATTTCAAAAAATATTTTATGATCCACATCACTACACTAGGAAAATATGTTATTTATTTTTATAAAGAGTAACGATGAGCCAAATCTATGATTTTTATTTAAGTAATTTATGTTAGTTTTGCTTCGTTCGGAGTAAATATCTTTAGACATTTTTTGGTTCCCATTAATCTCGTGTCTCTACCTCCTTCTCAATGTTTCAAAATTAAGTGTAAAGTATTGTTGATCCCTTACCATCTATGACTCTTGGAGAAACCGCGTCTTTGTAGCATTTGTTCAAACTTATAAAAGACGTATATTCGCATCTCGTTATGAATAAATAGGATATCCACTATACTAAGTTAGAATAACTCATAATCATACTTTTAATCTCATTGTCTCAAGAGAGCTCATCAGGTCTATCCCCATTAAGTGTAATATATGCAAATCTTTAGAATATAAAGATAATGAAATCGAGCAACAAAGGCAATATTTTGATATCCCTAATTACCAAAATTGACCATAATTAATAATTTAGTTCAAAAGTTATGAAATAGTATAAATTTCAATATACTTGATAATTTCTAGTGAAAGTACATTCCGTTCAATATTATTATCGACTATTATTCAAATATATTAAAAATTAAAAAAAATTGATTTTCGAAAAACAGCGATGACATAATTAATATCTTACAACATCTTAACATCACAATGGTTACTTTTCAGGTATTTTGATTAATGTATTTTTATTTATATGATAGAAACATTTATTATTAAATTAATTTTAATTTTATAAATGGATTAAAAGACGCCCACTAGTCGCGCGTATCTATTATCTCACAAGAAAATAATAAGTTCATATCACGATTATATTTGCAATTTTATTTTAACATTAAAAAATAAATTCAAAACTTATGATTGTTCCGCCGCTTTTCAGTAAAAAAAGGATATTTAATTTTATTTAATTTACCACTCGTTTAAAATATATTTTAATGTTCACATTTCAGAAAAAATATTTTTATTTTTACAAAAAGATAAAAATAATAATCACGCGACATTACGAGAAAATCGGTATATAGACGAAGTTTGAATGATTTTACCGAGATATTTTCTTTTCTTATTTTTAATTGATTTATTTATTGTAAAATCCCCTCATATCAAGAAAGATAAAAAAGAAAATAAAAATATTCATTTGAAACGTAAATCTAGAGAACATGCTTCAAACCGTAAGAAGATACCAGTGGACAAATTGCTAAGTCAATCTCCTGTTGAGAATATCAGAACTATAGATGTGAAAACAACTGATAATGACGTTTTGCCATCTAGTTCGACAGAAATTATGACAACTGAGAAAAATCGTAAATCGCATATACGGTCCACATCGAAATTATATTTTAAGAATCTTTATAAAAAAAGAAGAGACTTTTGAGATTATTTCATATTTGTAGACCATCCAAAATACGATCTATATTCACCACATGTTTTCCTCGCATTGAAAAAAAAGGGATCGGAATCGATAAGCTCGCTGTTTAATAAAATTCGAGATACAACTACAAAGCTACACAGACCTCAATACATGCGAACAAATAAAGGGAGATTGAACACAGAACATAAAGAGTCAAAAATAGCTTTGAATAGTCAATTATTACCACTGATTTATAAACAAGAAAAAGAATGTGGTAAGCATCCAGGATCGAATATGTATCATAGTACTCGTTCTACAGACAGATTTTTTAAAGACAGTAGTTATAGTCAGATAAGTTGTTGGAGGTATTCTCGTCAACCATCGGTAGAAATGATCAAAGAATTTTGTCAAGAAAATACTTTTGATCATTTAAAATCTTCATTATCTGATCAAGATGAAATTCAATTTGTGGATAATTTTTTGACTGAGTTCAGTCTTTTATCTCATTTCGAATCAAGTTGGATTTTAAAGAAAAATAAAAAAATTAATAGTCTTTTATTTCAACAGCTAATTGAAAATTTTCGAGAATTTTCACTAGCTATGCAATATCTTTTTGATAAACATCGCTTGAATAAATCTGAATTAAATCGAAAATTTTATTTAAATCTACAAGAGCTCATGTCAAATTTGAGCAGAAAAACATTTGCAGTATTTTTAACTACTTGTAGCAGCATTGCAAAAGATTCATTTCAGATGATGTAACTGCATATTTGCGATGTGGTGTACTTGTTGATGCTTTATACCTTCTTAAATATAAAAAAAGGGTAAAATGATCGGAATGGTATTTTAAATGTACTTACTTTAGAACAAAATCAGAAATCACATATTCGATACACACAAAGAAATGGTTCACGATGGAGCGAAATGAACATTGATTTTGTTCTTAATTTAAAACGTGACACAATTTTAAAAAATTGAATGTTTTATTTATTTTCAATATTCTTCAGTTTGAAATAATTAAAATTGAAAATCGTTCAAATTTAATCGAGAGAAAAATGTTTGTTTATCGTTTTTCTGAAATTTTGTAATTTTGATTCATAGTTTAATTTTATTAGATTATAAATTTTTTTGTTTAATTTAAGATAAAGAGCAATTTTAATAAAATATTTAAGTGTTACTATTTTCATTATTTTTAAAATGGAATGTTTTTAGTTTGTTAATTTTATACTTTATTATTTTTAACTGTTTATATTGTCAACAATAGCTTCTGTCAAAATTTAAATTTAATATTAATGCTTCATATTAATACATTAGAAAGATAAAATCTTTGAATCATAAAATTTTATTCAAAATCCAATTTTTTATATTTCATATTAATCTGAAATTTAATAAATGGATGGTATATAATAATTCATTTTATCTCAACATAATACCTCAATATATTGTTTTGATTTAAATTTTACTTAGAAACATTTGTATTATATGCATGTATAAAACTTTTGCAATAAATTATTTTATTCGGGAAATATTAAATTATTAAAAAGAGAATTTTAGAATATTTTCAACCAAAAATTATAACGAACGTGATAATAAATTACAGAAGGAATTTGGTAAATGTAATTTATTGATGTTACAGATATGATTGTTAAATTTTATCTAAATAAATTAAATTGAGATTTTCTGGTTTAACTTATATTTTTAATATTTTTAAATAACAAAAGAAATGACAATTTTTATATTTTCTGTTTATTTTCATAAATATTGTTCAATAACGAGAAAGTAAGAATGATAAATTAGAATCAATCAAAATTGAGATCACATTAAAAATTATGTGTTTTATATTTGATAGAATGAGAAGACAAAATGTCTAATCAAAACAAAATTTGATTTAATGTTTACTATTAAAATCAGAATTTTTATTTAACTTCTTGAAGGATCCAAAATGTTTCATTATGAGACGAAATACATAAAAGATGACCGTGTGGAAGAATAAAACGTGATATAATACGAATCTTTCAATAACTAATTTGTTAAACTAGAACATTGATTTTATCAAAGGTAATGTAAATACTATAATGTAAACAAAGATAATATCTTTAAAATAAAACACGTTAAATTATGTATGAGACGTAAATTAGATATGATAGACTGCTAAATTATACCAAAGATATTGAGAAACTTTAAAATTGAGGCGACTTTTCTTGTGATAAATTTCGAATAAGAAAAGGACTTTTCATTAAATTGAAGCAAGATTTGTTATTAGTATATTCATGCATGAACATCTGTTTCTCATATTTGCAAAATTATGAAAGGACTAATTGTGTTAACTTTTAAAATTCATTCATTATTTATCTGAATTATTAGTGCTGTAAATTTAAAATTTATGCATTTAATAATAATACTTAAAATTAAAAGATTCTAATTGAAGACATTTTAAAATCACATTTAAAAATTTTTCAAAGTCAGGAGTTATTGAGAGATCAACTCAATTAGTTGAAAATACAAGAATCTAACATTATATAGGAATAGCTGAAAATATAAATAAAAATTTAAAAACTAAAATTTTATAACTTCTATTTTTCAACTAGAATGGAAATAATTATTAGTATCTTTAATGCTTTAATAATTTAATAACAGTAAGAAAATATGTCACATTATCCTTTGTTTATATTTACAACTCTAAGAGTAAAACAAATTTTATTATAAAATATCATAAAATGATATTACGAAATTTTTTAAGTTAAATAATTTGTTGGATGTAAATCAAGTTTAACTTAAAATTTTAATTAATCTTATTTATTTAATCAAATTTTCGAATGAAGGACTAAACTAATTTTATTTTTAATTTTGTCCATAACAAAAGCTTGCTATTTTCAATTTCTTAAGCTAATAAACTATTTTAAATTGAAAATGCTAACTTTATTAAACCTATAAAATTATACATGAATTTTCATAAAAATTTTATTGAGTCAACATGATTATAATTTTACATCAGACTTAATATTTTTCAGAAAAATTTATTTCATTCTTGGCAGATACAAACAAATATATATGAAATAAAATTATTTTAAAAAATTATACATAGACACTTTTTCATTTTCAGTATATTTTAATATTTTCACAAAAACATGACATCAAGATAACTAAATATATTTTTAAAATTTTTAAGAATCTCAAATGTATTTTTATATTGAGACATAAAGCTACTAAATTATAATTTGAATAAAATATAATGTTTTATCTTTAAATATTATGGAGAACTAAAAAAATTCACGAAATGTATTTATAAATATAAAAAATCTTTTAATACTATAAAAGAAATAAATCAACTTTTAAATTAATTTAGTTGTAATATTAAAAATAAAAATCATCTTTATTTTATTTTTCATCATTCAATTTACTTTAAATTATTTGGTTTATTTTGATCATTATTTTATCATCATTGATGCTTTTTCAATTAGTTAAACGATCAATTAATAAAGCCATGTTTGATATTATTACTCAATAAATTTAGATTGAAAAAATTTACATCATGAGATTTACATTTATGAATGTTAGATTGTTTTACCGCTTTCATTTTCAAAGTTTAATTCAAGAGAATTAACATGTAAAAACCTACACAAATATAAACAAATTAAAATAGTCTGAATGTTTGGGAGATTCAACGATTATATGAAAATTTAATGATTCTATTAAATCAATAAAATTCATGATTAATTTATCAGGTTTAATTTGTATCTTTTTAATGTC